>JAHZMY010002184.1:0-21674 GCA_027743915.1 Seira sanloemensis | reverse complement strand
ACTCACATTATTCAGATTTGTTCCTTTTTGAATTTTTTTAGTAACAAAGTAAAGCTGAGCTTATTCATTATTTTTCTTTAAATAAGTAAATATTTGCAGCAAGATATTATAGGATTTCCATTGAAAATATTTTGCACGCGTACATAGGAAGCTTTCAAACCTCCACAATATTTTGCTCCTAAAATACTGGAGCTTTTATACCATTCCCGGAAATAATGACAGGCTTTTAGTTATCTCTACTGGGAAACTCATTGTGTATGATTCTGATTTCTGTAATAAATGCTCACAAAAAACCGCCTAATAAATGAATACATGTAGCATGAAAATCGAATAAAGAAATACATACAGCTGCCTGTCTTTAATTAACTTTGCTTAATTATTAAATTCTTGTAGATAGTCTGACCTTTAAATACGCCCACATCGAGCCCTTCATTGTCCGTAGGGAAAAGATACTTCGGTGCAATTATCTCGACTTCAAATAAGCTGGTCCATGCCATAAATGCAAAATGGAAGCAATGCCTGAGGTTTGTCGTGTTACGCAGGAACACCGTGCGAAATGTTTGAAGAACGTTTTAGCCTTTCAAGTCTCCTCTAGCTATCAGCGTCTCTGCTCAAATTTCTTATGGATTTGAGTTAGCCAATAATGAATGCTACTCAAAATGCTTTTACTTCCAACATTTACAACATATGTGAATAATGTACAACGACAGGGTTATTCTATCGTGCTACAGGCTTGTGAGACAAACTTACATATGAAATCAAATCCATTATGAATATTAAAGCTGTGTTATGTCGGTACGAAAATTAATTATTTGAGCATACATGAAATTCGAGAAAGTTGGCGAAAGAAGATTGTGCCTGCTTAATTATAAGGAATATGCATTGGCTATTTCGGAGCAAAAAGGAACGTAACGACTTAATAAATCAAGAGCTATACATTTTTAAATATGTGATGACACCACATGCATACTATACGTCTAATTGGCAAGAAGCGCAAAATTTTATGAATACGCAAGTAGATAATTACAAATGTATACATTGAGTGGCTACTGGTTGAAACAGTCGTATTATGAATTTTATTTGCAAATCCAGCGATGAGAAAGGAAATTTGTTTTTAGGTATATTCGGTTCCCGGAAGCTTCTGACACTGCCTTTTCTTTGTCAGCGACAATTTGAACCTCCACATCGAATTATTTAGCAAGAAATTTGGCTTGTGACGAAATCAGCCTCTGTTATAATATAAAACACCCACTCTATTTGGCTATTATGTAGCCTGCTGCTCGAAGACGTTGGGTGTGACACCATTCAAAAATATATCCATATAAGGTACGTACTTTGTTGCAGCCAGTTTGTAATTTAAAGCAAGCCGCCCTTTTTGCTCACTCTTGTTGGAAATTTTTGCACCGTAGATACTCAGAAGGACTAATTATTTAGCAAGAAATTTGGCTTGTGACGAAATCAGCCTCTGTTATAATATAAAACACCCACTCCATTTGGCTATTATGTAGCCTGCTGCTCGAAGACGTTGGGTGTGACACCAGTCAAAAATATATCCATATAAGGTACGTACTTTGTTGTTGCCAGTTTGTAATTTAAAGCAAGCCGCCCTTTTTGCTCACTCTTGTTGGAAATTTTTGCACCGTAGATACTCAGAAGGACAATACTAGTGAAAAACTTATTCTGCTCAATTCATTTCTGAATCTCGAATTTTTATGCCATTTTAGGCCTGTCGAAATTTGACAGGTACTTTTCTCTCTAGCGTATACAAAACAAAAGTTCTATCGTATCCGCCACGAAATTTACAATCAATCCTGGGATTCTCTCGCATCAGGTTTCCTTTCCGCGAAAACAGGTTGAATTGAGTGGCACATACAAAAATTGAATTGGAAGAGCCAAATATTACTTTCGCGAGCCCCTTTGCCTACTTTCTTTTTTTGTCGCAGTTTGGTAATATATAGCAGGCCGGATGTCCCAAGCGTTCTCTCTAAAATATCACCCACTCTGTCCTGTAGGCATTCGTGAATTTTAAAGTCGCGGATAACGCTGCCGCTGCAAACCCTTGCTTGGGAAAAACGTTGTTTTTCTCAAACATTCGCACAAGGCCTCATACACACATATTCGTATCTCTTCTTTCTTTCCGCTTTTTGTCTTTTCCTGTCATTTCCAATATGCAGGAACAAGAACCTGCTCATGTCCCAAGTCAAAAGAACCAGTTCGTCATCCGAAACACTTTTTTCCACTATATTACTGCTCCCAGAGCCTTCACACAGGAGTGTATATACGATTTGAGCGCTTTCTCTTATTTTCTATTTTCTCCCCTTGTCACTCCAACTCTATCAGTTTTTCTTTCCGATTATGTATTACCAACGACGTAGCTACACACACGGCCTATGAATTTTATTCCGAAAGTAATACAATTTTATGGCATCCTATAATCCAAAAGTGAAACATTTTGCGGTACTTTGGAAGAAGGAGTGCGTCATATAACTCAAATTCTGAAAGCAACGAGAAAACATTTTCCTCTTTAAATCCATCTTTTTTGGTGCAGAGAAACACTGCACAGAAGGCTATGATAGTGTCTTTCCAGCATTTTATTTGCACGACATTTTCTGCACATTGTCGCCCATCTATACATAAGATACACGACATGTATCCTGGAAAACTTTAGAAAAAAAACGCACATTTCACGCGTCATATCGAAGTTATTCCAACGACGACAGAGATAGTGAGACAAAAAGCGAGATTCTCTCAGAGTGTGTCACTTCTGGCATCCATCTCGTATTATTCTCATTGCCACCACACACCACCACCAACCACTATCATCATATTGTCATTATCACATAAAGGATTTCGTAAATGTGTAAAATCGTCATTGTACATTCATGCATCCCCTCGTTCCTTCTCCTTAGGAAGACAGGAGCACGGACAAGGAGATAGTCGAGATGGAGATAGATAGAGCTCCTTCATCTCATCCCTTATCGCAAGTATCATCTTCAGTTCCACGTCGATCCCAATCCTCAGCATCACCTTTTAGCTCCCACTTCATTCATTCACGACTACCACTACTTATTTCGCGCAATCATAATAAAAGGTGAATCCTCACGATGGCTACACAGAAATTTTTGCCAGGAATCCGAACCCACTCCAACTATTATTGTACATATTACAGGGCAACTCTTAGCAATACAGCTGCAACTTCGGCTACACTGATGGATTACAAAAGGCTCTGAAAAAGAGGGAAACGAACGCTAAGCTGTCAAAGGAGAATGTGCAGATGCTGCGATGATGTAGTGAAATAATGCATGCTTCAAAGAAGGAAAAAATCCTAAAGGCTGGGTGACGGATTCACGGCGAGCAGTTTTAGCTATCATTTTACTTGATTCCACAGAAAAGGAGTAGCGGAAAAAAGACTACAACTTCATCTCTCTCTGCCTTGTAATAATGTGAACAGTCAAAATAATAGATATGTCTACCACCACCACCACCGCCTTGGCCAACAGTGCAGTGAAATCCTCTAATTTTATTTCCATTTCAATACGCTTGCAAGATGGGAGAAAGGGAGCACTTATGCACACTAAATTCATCATTTTATTGCGGCACTACTAAAAACGCGAGCGGAAGAGAGGAGCTGTAGTAGAAGAAGAGAGCGAAATTTAGACGTCTAGGCTATGGGAAATTATGTAGTTCTGCAGCAGCAGAAGGTTGTCAGACATTCAGTCCATGGTTTGTGGAATGTATAATTAAATGCTATAATCGCATACGGCTCTTGTTGTAATTTATGCGTCGGTGGTTTGTTTGTTTTTTTCTTTATTTATTAAGAAATCTCCTAGTTTTATGGAGTACGATGGGAGCACATGACATACAATGCGGCTACTTCGGATTGAGGAAGGAATTCGATGAAAGTGTGTGTAGCACTCACACTATGTGATTTTGTATCGTTTTTGCATAAAAAGAATTCGAGCAACATTCGAGAAACATTGAATGTGGGTATTTACGAGTTGGATTTTGGCACTTATTGTGTGAGTCATAAAAATCGAGTGAGACCCCTCTCGACTTTGAGCTGACTTTGCCATTAGCCAACATCAAAAGGGAGAAATGAAAAGACATTATTATGCATGGGATGTAAAACTGTGTGCGTGCATTACTTTTGAGGAGGTCGTGCAAATGCGTGCAAATGGAAGAGAAAACTAGTAGCCTTTAGATTAATGACTTTTGTGATTCGGAAATGCATAATTCAACAAGTTTTATATCCATTGTGATTAGATTGTTTTTAGACTGTTAAAATTTGGGCAAAACCCTACTTCCGAGCGACAAGGAAATCTTTTTCATAAAATTTGAAACTTTTCAGCAAGACGTATTTGTATTTTGATTATTTAATGTTTGACACGTTGCATTACAATCCGGACACTGAACAAACAAATCTTTCTACAAAGCATTACATGCATTTTGCACTTAAGTCGAGGAGTTGTCAAATGACATCGTGAAAACGATCGTAAAGTACTTGATGGTCTTTTGAAATGGCAACAAATGTGCTTCTTAGTTAAACCAAAGAGTTTCTTTCCTTACACGTGAAAGCATAGAAATCTGTAGTACCAATACGATAGTATAAATATGAAAATTTAAAAGCAGTACCAGTCTTATTGAAAAATCTGGTTGCAAGATTTTCTTAGAAAAGCAAAACGAGTAGAATATCATTGAGCCTTTATTTTTGTAGTGAATTATAAGAAAATATAGTTCCTATGAACCTTCTTGGGGGCATGGAAGGAATGGAATTTGTGCTTTAAATTTATGTAGTCGACAATGAAACCCCAAAAATCGTAAAAGTCGAAGGTTTAAGGCACTGTTTTGGAAGACTTACTTGAGTTAATTTTACACCCCTTTTCCTTCAACTTCAATCTCGGTTCAATTTGGCCAAAATTTCAATTTAATTATGATACAATATTGAATGGGTATGCATGGTTAAAAATTGCTTACTATGGGTAAATGTGCTTCTCAACAAGGAAACAGCTCTTGATCTAAAGTGCAAGCAATTTTAAAATACCGAGAATTTCCCTATCTTGTGAATGAAGCTACAAGCAGGGTTTTCTTGGATTGTAGATACGCAGACACGAAATCTCCTTCATTCAGATTTCTAAATCCCTCCATATTTGCAGAGCTTAAGAAAATCTCAAAGAGAACACACACACATGGAATTATCAGTATTATTACATAATGTCGAGAATCACATTAAGATCATGTTATGCAAAATGTGAAGAGGGCTGCTTGCTGTCCAACCAGACAAATAATCGTAATCCTAAGATATAAAATGGTATGTGACAACGAACCAAGTTTAAAGATGCTCAGTGGAAGTATGAAATGGTTAAAGACCTTAAAAATGGAAATACCTATTTTTTACACCCTGCAAGACTGCAATAATATCCTAGTCATAAAAGCAAATGCGATTTTTAGTCAAACTCTCGAAGCAAAAGGGATCCCCACCATCAATTATGTAACAAGGGTTGGTTTTGTACATTATTTTTGTGGAAAATTGTTTATTTTGGGGTGTATCAGAAGCACCCTTGAATTTTGGGAACAACAATGAGAATCGATGCATTTCACAGTGAACCTTTCACATCATCTCAAAAGCTAAACAATATACTCTTGTTTAGGGTTAGGGAATAAATAACTGTGCTCACCCTTCCACTTTCCTGACGCATACGCGCATCAAAATCGCATTAACCATGGTTCAATTTTGTACACAGGACGGGGATATACATTTATTAGAATTATAATGATAATGACAAGAGTGTCAATGGCAGAGTAACAGTTGTCGCTGTGGAGTATATCGTTTCCAAAGTGTATTCACTCTTTTCAAATTTACACATGGATTTTCTCGGAGGGATCTAAACCCTTGAAGGACTATAGAACATAATATGGTATTAGGATATTAATATTTTCTTAAAAATGCCTGCCGAGGCTACATGACTTACTCTTTAGCTTTACTAGAAAATTATACTTCAATAATCCCGAATACATACATAAATGCACATATAGACTTTGTTATAACAACGGTACTTTAGGACGAACCAAAATTGAATTTACAATCCGAAGGCAAAGACGTGAATGCTTTTTAAAGCTTGACGCCTGTTTCACGGAGCCGTAATTCTATTATTATTACAAACCGAAGAAGTAATCAAAAATAGCAAAGTTGTTTTGTTTGGTGGCATGTGAAAAATTCCTGCAAAATCTATTCACTCCGTAGTCCAACTTGAACGACGTTATCAAGTAGCCCCGAAAATTCCTCATAATTAATTGCTCGAAAAGAATTCTTTATCAGTTTACTACACTCGTCGTTCCACTTTTCCCGATGCCTTCGATGTGTCTTATCAAGGTAGATTTTCAACGCCGATGGAAAGTGTGAAATATGCAGGGAATGAACTCCCACTACGCACGGATGTATGTAAAAGTCGTAGCGATCTTGATGAGTCACCTACGCCGTCTCAAGCAGAGATAGCAGCGTCCCACTCAACTGCTGAAAAGCATTTCTCTATTTACTCCGTAGTCCAACTTGATCGACGTTATCAAGTAGCCCCGAAAATTCCTCATAATTAATTGCTCGAAAAGAATTCTTTATCAGTTTACTACACTCGTCGTTCCACTTTTTCCCGATGCCTTCAATGTGTCTGTCTTATCAAGGTAGATTTTCAACGCCGATGAAAAGTGTGAAATATGCAGGGAATGAACTCCCACCACGCACGGATGTATGTAAAAGTCGTAGCGATCTTGATGAGTCACCTACGCCGTCTCAAGCAGAGATAGCAGCGTCCCACTCAACTGCTGAAAAGCATTTCACATCTTGTCAAATACAGCGGAAAGGTATATTGTTTACTGCAGTTGTGCTGCTCAAATATTATGAAAGTCGTGGCTCACAATAGAATAATGGAAATGTTGTAATGATTACGTCTAAAAGGGAAAAAAGTCAGCAAACCAATTATCTTGTGTTTCCTTAACAATTCCTGATGGAAAGTGTAGGGGACGAATTGTTGTCATTTTGCCAAGGTAATCATTGCTTGAAAAAGATGCGATTCAACACCATTCTCGTAGCTCAGAGATGCTATCATCTCCTTTCCCTTCCTTTGTGCTCCGTAACGTATCTTCTACACGTTTCATGATTTGCCTTTGGTGGAGAAGCCATAATTTTCTTAAAAAGCCATTTCAGTTGATCCATTAAGTAATATAAATGTTTACTAAATCCCAGCCTGGCATACTTATTTTTTACCAGGGAGATATGTACTTCAGTTTTCCTGGATCATTTGTCTCGTTGTTCATCTAGATATTAAAAAATACTTCATGGAAAGCTTTTTTTCCATTTGTTCCTATTTATTATTGATGATTCGAGGGTAGATAGGATATACGCGTCAAAAGCTTGTACGAGCAAAGCAGTTGCCATTTGTTCGCTTTCACGTTACGCATGGTTTCGTCAGCCTCATCCTCATTCCCTCCGGTCCACGGAAATATCACATGGGACAGTCAAGCTGTATCGAAATAATTCCTCAGATAAAAAAAAGGAGATTGCATTGCATTCTTTTATGTCAGTGATAAAATATCAATACCTATAAGGCAACAGTTGCATTTGATTAGAACGCAAAGAACAATGAAAATACAGATAGTTTGGCGGACAGAAGACTGACTCAAAATATAATCCAACTTTTTGAGATTATTTTCCCTCTCTCGTGGATACATTTTATGCACATCACAGAGAAATACTTTCTTCTCATGCTTCTAACAGTTCTAAACCCAAATGGGAAATGCTAACGAATTGCAGAAAGTGCTGTTGGTCGAGCATTTTATGATCAAGTAAGAACTCTATAAAAGTTGTTCATGTCTTTTTTTGCAGTTTTCCTTATGGCACTGGGGTACGGTGACCCGTCTGACTTTTTTCTAAACTTTAAACAAATTTGTGTATCATACGAATCACAGCTGTTACGTCATGTAAACATGTGTCTAAAACTGTTTTGCATAATGAAAAAAAAATTTCACAGTTTCTTTCATTTTTCCTAACCAAATTTATGGGGCGTTTGCATCAACAGCCAAATCTTGGACTAATGTAAGGCGTAATGACTAATGACTCTTTCTGCAGTCTCAATGTAATAAATAAAGATTAATACAATTTACTTATCTCTGGCCAAAAACGTTTAATCAGGAAGGATCTTAACTGGTATATTCTTAGTAGCAACTGGGCGGATCAAATGCAAGTCAATCATTAATACTATCAGTCATGCATGAAAAAGCGCGCACATACATTTACTCTGACGAGAAAGATCCCAATTAATGAGCGTCGTTTGCTAGATTCCCGTACAAGTATAAACTCATTCTTTGTCCCAATGTCCATTACCGTTTTTCAAAGGAGCAAATTGCCTGTGAAGTCTCTCGTTTGGTTCTATGGGCGACCCAGTTTACTCCAAGAAAATGGAAGCTGACGACAGACAAAACTGGCAAAACCTCAAGTCTAATTCAAATTCAACTGCCGCAATTTCATTTTAAACTTTTTTGATGAATTCTGTTTGTGCTTTATGTCGTTCTGCTGATTTCTCGCGGAATTGATGATGAAAATGTAGCTAACGACGGAATGAGTGTAAGTCTAAAAGAGCGAGAGTATATGTGTGTATATACTTATACTTTATACATACACACACATTATCCATGACTCCCTTTTGTGAGCACACAATAAAGGCGAAAAGGGGTAAAATGGAGAGAATGAGATAGCGTTAGTAGGATTGCTTGAGGAAAGCAGAAAAAAATTCAGCTTGCCTCCACCGCCGCCGCCAACAGCGAGAGGAACTCATATTTATTAAAGAAGTTTGGTATAAAATGTACTTCCATTCATTGCGTTACAGTTTGAAGACATCGTTTGCATTAATGTTTCTTTCCCAAATAGAGATTTACCAGTTTGATTGGATGTTGGAAGCGCTTTCCGGTAAATTGTAAAAGGCACGACAAAACTTCAAAAGACTCTTTCTATCTCTCATCGGACCTTTTTTTAAAACTTATGCGGAAGTGTAGTAGTTGGAGACTTGTTTGGTACACAATTCACGCTGCCATGCCATACATATTCGTAGAGTCAGTGTCAGGCATTCCTTTTGCACTCGATGCACACTCACACACACACACACGGCCTCCATTTTCAATCAATACATTAGTTTTTGCTTCCTCGTTCGGTCTCCGGGTAGATTACAGAGACTGTGGTTACGATTGTACGTAAGTATATATACATTAGTATATATAGTTTACGTGTCCAGATATCCCTAATATTGGAATCTTTCTCTTGAGCAAGAATTTGCTGAGGGTGAAAGAAACAGACATCGGCACTGTTCCCAATTGTTTCTTTTCAGTGCCTATCCTATCTGCGATGTAAGGTACCCGGAGAGAAAAAAGAATCATTTTAATAACTAGCAAAACTTTGTATACATGCATTGATGAAAAGCTTTTGCATAGTGGACTCCCACAGAAACTTTTTTGGGGAATTTTTACACTTTTTTTTGCCATTCGCAATTGTCCTTGTTCAGCAAAATGTGAGATACAGAGATACAATACAACTACAACAAGATGAAACAGTTTTGTTAAATTTACTACGAAACAAAAGTCTGTCCATTAGGGAGTAATCAATTGCGAGACATTCCCGCAAGGAGAATGAAACTTATATAAGGGATGATAAAAATCAAAACCGTGCTCGGCGTATCTACTTTACAAATTCCAACTTGAATTCTTTCCAGAGAAAGTTTGGTCTAGTTTATATGCAGAAGGAGACGAGACTAGGTATATTAACATTTATTTCATTTGTGTACCTTTGTTCTAAAATGGTTTTTCCTATTACTTAAGCAAGGTGTTTTGACGCTTTTGAAAGTGTTGCTACACAACTTTTTTTTATAAAAATATATATTCCTTTCTAAATAATGTAATAGCAATAGCTTTCCAGAAGTGACCGAGCATTCGCCTCAATTATATACATATCTGGCGCTGAGATGTCATTGTGGAAATATCGCTGAAAGCTATAAACCACTCTCCGTAATGAATGTGAGAGGAAAGTTACAATTTCAAATATTCTCAAATTAATTGGTTCCGCGTCCCTAGTTGCCACCGCAACTAAAACAGGGGTTTAGACACAGCCAACGGTAAAGATAAAAGAGATATACTGCATCCAACTGCAATCGTTTTTTTGCTTAAAGCCAGAATAGTACGTGTTTTGTAGGTCTGATATATTGACCGAAGCTATACTTATTATTAGTAAAAGTTATGATGTTTTGTACTTCCTCTAACGTGTTGTCCCCAAAGTTTGGGCTTTTTAGTGTGTAGATATACACGGTGGTAGTTTTGACGCGGTACCTTGAATCTCTTTCCATCACAAAAAATCCAGCAAGCCTCACGAGAAAACATTCTTGTTTTCGAAACTGTCAAAAAAGAGAGTAACAAACATGAACACCGTTCCGAAAATATTGAAACCGGGTGTTACGCAGATAATCGTAATTAAAAAACTTTTTTGCATTCTAAGCGAAACAAAGCAAGTTAAGCAAGATTTGCATAATACTCACACAATGTTACTTACATATTTTAATGGGGGAAATTTTCCACGCTAATCTAACTTTGTAATGTATGCATAGGTGTAATTATCACAGACAAATATTGAACCTAACTTTCCATTAAACAAGCAAACGACGAACACAAGCGCAGATTTTTTTTCGAGCGCAACATTTTGCATTTGACGCTGCTTTCCCATAGTCGAGGCATAGTTAAAAACGGGAAGTATGCCATATACCATTAAAATTTTTTGGCAACGACTTCTCCTTTTCCAACCTCCAACCAACTTTTTTTTGCTGTCCATTTCATCTCATAAATTGAGAAAGCTCAGTGGCGCATCTTGTTTATGATTACATTTTAATTTGGATGGGTAGAAAGGGAGAAGTGGAATGTTGAGATGGCGAGATCGGTTGAAAAAGCGACCACCACCGCACCTTTTCTAATGCTGTTTTTGCGAGTAACTATACATGTCCATTCAAACGGAAGGCTTCTTTTGTTCTGTTAGTTTTAGTGACAAAAACATGATTTGCTGCTTTATTCTCTTTTTTCATAGAATTCTTTGCCAAAAACTTGACATCGCAAGCAAATAAAAACAAACTAGCCCAAAAGTCAAACATAATTAGGACATTTTTCAAACATGAATGAATTTTATTACCGCAGAGCGCGGAGCTCCAATGAAGACGTGCAAACAATGTGATGTGGGCTTCTGCTTACCTATTAAATTACGAAACGATGGTAGAAAGTTTAAGTGGTCAGGCCTCGCATATTAGCGTGCTCGAGCCTTTTCAAAATGAGTTATGAAAACCTTATTGTTGGTCGAAACTGCAACTGCCATTATTCAATTATTTGGTTTTTCATTTGCTTTCAGCAGTCTCAAATTACATTGTCTCATTCAATTCAATTCAAAGCCTGCTCTGGGCTTGAAACAGTTCTTGTGTGAATTCACGGAGCAATTCCATTTATAATTTCATGTATGAAAAACAGTAATTAAACAGACTGGCATATACATACCTACATATACCTATATAACAAGGTGAAGCAAACATTTTGTACTAAAAGTGGTCGTTTTCTTTACAAGTTCAAATGATGTTCTATAAAATTATAATACGTTTTATAACTGTTCCAACAAATATCTGTTCAATTACAAATTTACCCCAAAGAAGTTTCACTTTTCTAAATACATTCCACGACTTTAGAGTCATGCCTTTCCATATGTTAAAGGAAATGCAAAATGATTAATTTGTACTTCCTGAGCTGAGCATAAATCTAAGGGAAGAATGCTAATTGCCAATAAGCATTTGCTCCGATTGTATAACAGCTCTGTTGTCTGCTTTTGAGCTGGATAAAAGATGTATGAAAGGACTACTTATTTTGCATTAATTATCAAAAAAAATGCTGTAGACGCCTGCTGTGTTGTGGTGGCGACTCGGTGCTGATTGTGGCAGAAGTAGTGGTAACTGCACCAAATCTTAGGTACATATATTTTTACACGTATCCTTATAACTTGAGTGGATCTGCCAAAAGCACGAAAAGCCTCTTTTCAAGCACCAAAGTCACTGTGATTATTCAAGTACATATACCTAGAAACGTATCATGAGCTCTTGCTTGCTCGTCCATGAGTCAAAATGCTATCAAATTAAAATTAAACCCATGCAAAAGTGTCCCTCTCAAGTTTCATTTGGGTGGTTCTGTCGGTCCAGGTGACTTGTAATTTACAAATTTTAGTGAGAGAGAAGCCTGGGCTGGGGTTTCCTTGTCTTTAGTATTTACGTGCATATACATACATATGTACTTGTATGTGTGCATGTGCTCATTTTGGCATATTCAGATTTTGGTAATTACTAATTACTGTTACATACCTTCGTTGACGCAAAAATAAATGAATTACCTTGGATTGCAACACACTTTGGTTTGTGACTACTGCAGTAAAAACAAAATGCAATTTAGTTAGACAAGTATTACACCCGCAAAGTAATTAACTCTTGTCCCATTTTGCAAATCCAAGTTTACCCCGATAATGCACATTGAAGGCACAATCTTTCCTGCAATAACACATAATAAATATTTCGTCATCATAGGAAAACAATTTACGTTGGATCATTACATCTCCGGAACAATTGCTGAAGCAAAGTACTTAAGAATTGCTGCATGCAAGATAATATGCGGAGAGAGATGACGACGATGATGGAGCCATTTCACTCCTATTTATATCGATTTCCCATGTAACAACTACTTTTAATGCCCTGTGTTAGCCAAAACTACATTGCCCATGACCACGCCGAGTAAATGAATTGCCGGAACCGTGAAGTTTTTAAAGTCTATCAAAACCCAAGTATGTATTTATTTTCCATGAGACGTTGCGAAATTATTTCCGTATGACACATATCTTTGCTACTTAATTAACTTGTACAAATCGTAATACGAAGATTGGTGCAATTTCAGAAATAGATAAATAAATTAGGCGACTTACATATTATGATTGCAGTCCAAGTCCAGAAGAGATGGGTTCGGCGTGGGAGAGACACTAATGATCGCGCCGTACCGTCGTTGTGGACACCCGCACGCTTCTGTGATTTCCCCATTTTGAGAAGTTGCTACTTAATTGGGTGCTTACAATTTGCTAGAACTATTATATTTTAGTGATATGTTTCCACTTTGGGTTTGTCAAATAAACGTGGAAGATGGGTTTGGAGGAATGCAGGCTAGACTTAGCTTTAGCAATGTCTCGATGTGAAAAATGGAGAATCCGACGATCCGTTCTTATAATTAGACAATTTTTCTCGAAAGAAGCATTTCTCCCTTCCAGAAAACACAAATAATCCAAATTGGCTTGCACTTGCACTTGTCAGTCCCATTTTTAATGACACAAACGTTGTTCATGAGATTTCAGAAGGGCTGTAATTAGTGTAACGAGTATTCTGTATACTTTTCTTCGACGCTTTTCAGACCCCAAAAATTTGCAGCGAGCTGATAGCGTCCCTGTAAAATATAAGAAATGAAATAGATAATTGATAAGGTTGTCAAATATGTCGGATGGTAATGAATTTAATTAGAGTTTTATAACCCACTGCTTGTGAATACATGAATGTATGCAAGTAAAGGTAATACATAATATTTATCTTTAAAAAACTAATCCGGAATTATTCTCACTACGCTCTATTTGCTGCACGATTATGCAAACGTGAAAAATTCAGTGGTGTATGGAAATGAATGACTTTTCATTCGTCCAAGTTTATGATTCGATTTTAATTGAAGACACACAACGTAATGAAGGAATCGAGGCAGGTAGCATATTCTCCCCAGTGATAAAAATTGAAAGCCAAATTTTCTCCTGAAAGGATGAACATTTTTTTGCTAAAAATAAGCATCCCAGACGGAGTACCTCTAAAGAGATTAGACAAATTCATGCAGGTTGTGCCTACACATAAAAAAATCTTGTACTTAGGGACCACTGTTTGTGCACGCATGCCCAAGGGCCATAATCTGAGCAAATAAATTCATCATAAAAAACATCTATCTCTCCCACAACTGACGGTCCCCTGGATTCATTTCTTTTTTCTACAACTTTATGTAAACTTGTTATCGTCTTGCTCGCATGATGAATGCGGGTTTACAAGTTTTTTTTTCATCTTCTGTGACAAGATATTTTAGAAAATGAATTAATGCATGCAAACAATAAATTAGACGAAAGCTTCAATGAAAAAACTATCATTTGTAAATATGTAAGCGTGAATGTAGAGTCCCGCATTGTATTTACAAACTACTTCTTTTTTTCTGCATGCCTTCGCTTTCCAAATTCACATGCAAATGTTTTTGAGCATCTTTCCTTAAAATGAATTATTTGAGGCAAAAATGGTTCTACAATAAATTAGATTCGACTTTACATTTGAAGTTTCCTTTTGAGTGAGACCGTTTGACATTTAATTTAAGCAACCCATAATCTTCTGACGTACAAATTAAAGAGAACTGATTTACACCTGAATATCACACGATATACGGACGAAGACTCATGCAATGTCACGCAGCATGAGAAACTTTCTTCATGCAATCGCATCTGCTTTCCGATGAACACATTTACTTTAAACTGCATTTTTTTCAGCAAAAAACTACTTTTTTAAAGATAGCAAATGTTACCACAAAAAAGTGGAAATCTAATTACATATACCTATACTATTGAATGCATACTGAAGCGGGCAAAGCTTACTACTTTTCCCCCGTAACTTGGTTAGAAGCAGTACAAAATTAGATACAAGTTGTATCTTTACTTTTCACACAAAGTCACCGTGAAAATGAGGATTACACAAATTCTAAGGTAAAGGCTTACAGCCCATCTCCGTACGAAAGTAAAGATACTAATGTATTTGTGTTAATTTATTTGTGACGGGAGACAAAGACATCAATATGAGACGAGGTTGCCGCATATCATTTCTACAACTCGATGAGGAAAACGGGCATGCTCATGCCCGTTTACTTTTTCGTTTCATCTTTCAGTTCACGACTAATGTTACATTATGCAATCACTTTCGCAGGGAAGCTCACTCAGACGGCTACCTATTGCCTATATTGACAGAACAGGGAAATCGTGGAGATTGGGATAATATGCCTTTTCTCTCCAGTTGACTGCCTTCCTTCAATGCATACTTGATGAGAAAAGTGGATCTTAATAAAATGATGCTTCTAATCTCTAGAAAATCCAAACATGAATGTGCGCACGTCACGTCTCTGTCAGAAAACAAAATACTTTCATATTAATTTCGATTGGGGAAAATGCTCACTTATATCGCTCCGGCCTGCTTGATCTTTCCCTCCGTGTGAAAATGATGAGCGAATGTGATGGATGAAATTATCAAAATAAGGAATCCGCTCTCAAATGTAGGGATGTGTGTGGCAAGTGGCAGCACCTGCTCTGTAACTCGACGTTTTAGCATTCCAATGGTTAGACATGTGTCTCGAAGTGTCTTTCACTGCTTACATTTTCTCTCTATTGTGCGAGCCTACTCGATACACTGTTCAAGACAAAGGTCTTGTGGAAACACCAAATCGATGAGGACTTATGAAAATCAATGATTGTATCAAACTTGAACTAACTTAATGGGCAGTTGCATAAAGTCAAACGAGATATATGTAAGTGTATTTATATACGTACAACGTAAGTTTTCCCTTCCACTGGGAGATAGTATTAATTGATATTAAGATTATTTCTGAATCGTAATCTGGAAACTTGTTCACTATTTCACTTTCAACAGAACGTGTAGACTTGTCCGAGAATCAGTCCTATGTCATTCCGAGCGTTTTTAAAACACGTCGATTACATAGAGAGAGCATGAACAGGATCGAAGCAGAGCAACAGACATCCTGCAAACAACTAAACTCGAAAAGTACACTTTCATGTCGATTCATACAATAAGGTAAACAAGAGCTTGCTTAGAGCTCTCGGCCTTACATCGTCTCTGCTTTTGCCTTCCTTTGCGAGCCAGGAGAAGCAGGGAATAAGCGAAGATACGGGAGAAACATGAAGTATAAATATATCATGACAATGTCGTAATATCCTATGAGATTGTAAATATGAGTATAGCCGAGGATTCTCCTAAGAAGAGTTAGCCCATAATACATTGGCGAACCAACTCCAAAAAGAACTTGGCAGAGGCTTGAGATCCTCGCGCTTGTACGAAACTAAATGGGAAAAAAATATTTTTTGTTCGACGACGACGGAGTGAAGCAGTGTTGGTGGTGGCAAGGAAGTAACCAGCCTTGCATAGCATTACATACAGAATTGAACGACGTTTGTGAGGACGTAGCAAGCCCTCAGCAAGCAGGAATAGGAGAGTGCTTTTTTGCTTTTCTCCAAAAAGACTCCTCCGAACTGAACTGCAAGAGAGAGAGAGAGAGAGAGAGCAAGGGATTTTCCCTATAAATGCGGCCGCTAGTAAAAATATGTAATAAGTATGAGAGTGCAGAGATATTATTCCAGTGGAAAATTTGTGCTGTAGAATGTGAGAAGAGGAGAAACTATTTCTACACGGAAAATTCGGTGTATAAAAGCACCCAGTTCAGGACTTAAGGAGCGTGTGCCCCATTCCTATCTCTAAGTTTAAGGAACGTGAGCCGCTCGCTACATTCTGTCCCGATAAATTCATCTTTGTGTTAATCCAGGCCCATTTTTACACGACAATAATACTTAATCAACAATTGCATTTTTCGGTTTTATTCATTTATTCTGAAATATAATTTTATATTGCACGATTGCTAGCCTTTCATGAATTTCCAATTTTCAAAACAACTAACAACATTTAAATTTTGAAATTAAGAAATAAACTAATTGTAATAAGCACATACTTATTCAAACTGATTTTGTACCGAAGCTCAACTTGTATTTATTTAAGTATTGGAGAATATTTAACTTTCGACGTAAAAGGCATAGTGTACAAAGTAGTACAGGCTTCACTTGTTCATTTTTCCGTTCCAGGCGCTCACAAACTTTGTCGTGGATTTTTTATTTGATGCCTTCTACTTTTTCTGCTGAATGCATATAAACATACATAGCTACATGTACATACTTCGTAGGCATTTACTGTAGGATCTGAAAGGCAGTTTCCAGGAGTCGGGAGTAAAACAGTAAAAAGCAGAAGTAAAGAAAAACCCCTGTACTCGGGTAAACTTGTCCTGCAAGAAGAGAAGGAATATTTGTGTATATATATCATATTCATTTTCTCCTCTTCATTTCATCTACTTCATCCTATTCTTTTCCCCCATTTAGGTTTCGTTTTTTTCCTCCCGTACACACAATTCTCCGTATGAGCTGAGAACCATTCACATTGTCATATACTCGGCCGAAATGCAAGGAACACGAACGATTTTGTTGGGTCCGGTTTGTATAAAAAGGAATAAAATGCCCTGTTCCATACTTCACTGTATGTTATATGTATATATACTTCAAGACGGCTTTTATACTTTTCCCTTTCTTTAAGCAAAGTCATAAGAGAAGATGAGAAAAAGTAACCCAATAGCTTCGTATAACAATAGGCGTAGCACACAAGCCTAGCACAAAGCTCTGGCTCCTACTATTTGCTTCACCTTCTCCGTTTTTCTTACCACAATGGACAAGCATGCTATTCCGTGTATGCGTTTTCAATCCAGAGAGTCAGAAAGGGAACGCTGCTCGGAACACTCTCATTGCTCAAAGTTTTCCCAAATCTAAAAAATAAGAAATGGTCATGGTGGTGCTGTAGTGGTATTAAAAAATTGAATGGAAAAACAAGGCTTGTGGATGACTCGTCTTTGTTGTTTTGAACTCGTTCCTCTTACCTATCCAGTGCCAGTAGATCGGCACAAAAAATCTCGAGGTATAATGTCATAGAGAAAAGACAAATTAAATTAACAAGAAAAAAACAATGTACCATCATCAAACTATGTACATGCTTTCATGAAAAAATTAAGGTTTTTTTATGTCGCGTATCGAAGGGAGATTATTAGCAGTTGGATATCATCGGCTTCGATGACGCAGTTCAAAATGGAATTATCTATATTGAAAACCGTATTTTGTCATCCGAACAACAATTTCGAGTTTCTTCCACTGGTCTCACCCAAAGTTAATAAACCGAGCCATGAAACAGACCTTGAGGCCATCAAAACACGACTCGATGCATGGAAGAGCGAAGAGCAATTGGCCGGTGAGGCAAAAACCCATATAAATATGTGTGAGGAAGGCACATGAATCTTCTTGAGTGCTGCTCTTAGAGGCAAGGAGCACCTGGAAGAGCATTAAATACATTTCGAGTCATTGAAACTGCTCCACCTTTTGAATAGAGGTTCTGTTCTTTCTTCAGACAAAAAAAGCATCTAAAAAGCTAATACGACATAGAAAGAGTTGGATTTTCGAAGGATGATTTGTAAGTTTAACTTCTTTTTTGCGTAATACATCTTCAGAGATGAAGGAGCACTTGTCGGGGAAAATGCGATGAGAACTTGCACTCACGCTGGCTTATTGTGATGACTAAGAAACTCGAACAGTGAGTATTTGAAAAGTTAGTCAATACTAAGAAAAATACGACGACAATGCGCAGGAGGATGACAAATCCCTTCATTTCATGGTGAAAATACATTTCCGATTCCAAACACTCATGTCAATGAATTCCGCATCCAATCACCTTCACAAAGTCTTGATTCATTTCATGACGAATTTTGCTTAGTATTTTAGCTTTACATTTCGATTCCTGACAAATATATTTTACATTTCACGTCAATTCGTAAATGATATACCAGGTAAATGGAATATCCAAAAAAAAAACTGTATGAGTGAACCCTGATGTGGGATATGCAGGAACTATTCGACTTTTGAATAGCTATGTGTTTGTGTGCGCACTCGCTTGTGCAGAATAAACCCGGATACCTGCTTTCTACTAACGTATTATGTGAGCACCTTTTATTGGATAGATATTCCATTCTGTTTTTTATCAGGGACGTTCATTTTGTTATTGGTGACAAAGTCTACTCAGGTTATTTTTATTCTGGTGGAGAATGTATGGACGATTTTTTCGGCCTATTCCAAGGCAAAGTTAGAGCTTTAAAAAGGCTTTTGTGAATGTGATGGTTATGACGCACAAACTTTGAACAAAGATAAAACGAGAAAATTAAATGTGACTGTGATGATGTGATGGCTACGGCGATAGTTTCAAGATAAAAGAAGAATTCCTTTGTTTTCATTGTTGTCGTTCACTTTGCTCCTGAGAAAGCAGTACAGGACGAGCAGCTTTTGTTGTGAGAAGAGAATGAAATTGATGCGTTCAAGTAAATGCAGGCTCTGGCAACCATTAAAGTCAGATCATAAAGCTCTTAGCAAAGGCTGCTTCTGGGTTCTGTGCGATGATACCTTTGCATAGTGATAAGGCATCTTAAAATATGAAATAAGTGGGTTCTTTTAGTCAAAAGTAGCACTGACAAAATAATTAGCAAGGCAGATTTTAATCTCTTAGTAAACACTTCCTGCGTAAGCTTTCTAAGGCAATGTGAATTAATCATGCCGTACGTTAATACTATTTAGTGTTTAAAAGAAAGCCTACAGTGCAAGTAGTCGATTCCATTTCGACATACGTCTTTATTTCAATTTGAACCAATATTTAACACGATTAATAAATAAAGTACCTGTGTTAATCCTGATCAAACGCTATGCAATCAACTCTCTGCAGTTGTAGCATACAACTTGTAAGATACATAGGTGATGTATGATGAATCTACAAATATTGATATCCATATTAAGTGTTTATCTGTTTATTATAGTTATGTTATGAGATACGTTAATACATTCATGCAAACCACTAAAGACGACAAACGCCAGAACCTGAGATTACATAATGAAACTCATCAACAAGAACATTGAACGGCGCCCTTGCCGCCCGGCAAATGCCGTTGAAACCGTGACCTCTCGATTTGCAAGGGGAATTCTGGAGATTTTGATATGCCGAGTTAGTGAAAGTAAAAGTATGCAATGTATTGTATAGCATCGTTCCACTTTTACTATGAGACAACTTTTTCACATTTCAGATAAAATACATAAAAATATTGCTCTACAGCAGAATTTTTTATTATGACATATGAAATATGACTATACAGATTAACGCGTACATATCTACGTCTATCGTAAATTTTTGGAATGCCCTTCGTTGTAGTTGTCATAAACGGTAACTTCAGCAACGCATGTGCCATACGTTACATAATTGTGTAATCGATTGCGTTTGAATTAATAAAATTATGTTACATCAGTTTAGAAGGGGTGTAGAACGCAGTTATTTTCGCATTCATAATGTCAAAAGTACAAGTGAGCACCAATACATAGTTTTTCTGGTATACAATGTCAAGCCTTTATATTACCTTTTTCGATACATTGTAGTTCCACAAATTTGTGCAAAAGGAATGCTTGAATATTGGCTAAGAATATGTCCTATTTAAAACTTCCGTGTATGCATACCTGTATTTTTGAATTGTATTTCGTACAAATGAAAATTTAGATTTAATGGAATGCATATAAGACCCACAAGTCACCTTCACGACAAGGCCACTCCACATATGTAGTTTCACATAGAGAGCACAATTGTAGGGCTATAGAGCCCTCTGATTTTGCCCGAAATAGCAGGCTCAACACCTGCTAATTGAATCTTTGCATGCCCTCCTCTCTGGTCTGCTTGCTTACTAGAATATCTTCCTTGCCACCACTGGAGCCAAACACCACCATCAAAGAGTTTTCCGTTTTTGTACAAGGTGAACGTAAAAAGTCCACTTACCGGAAAATGCAAAATGTTTGAGAAATATTACGACCAAAAATGAGTACATGTATAAAATAGAAAATGTGTTAAATTTATATATTTATAGGCATAATTGAATACTGGAATCACCCCAAAAACTATCCTTTAAACCCTCAAAACAAGTATTTCAATTTCCCTCAGATCTTTCAAATTGGCTTACACAAAAATTCCATTATTAGTTTCAAATATCATTTTAAAAAGGCAAAGGTGAACTTTAGGTGTGCTTAACAGCAGATACTCAAGTATTCAAGCTAAAGTGGGGCATCAAGCAATAGAATTTGTTAAACACGATCTCTCTCTTGATAGGAATTCCTTTTGATCACAAAAATATCGCTTGGATTGATCACGTCAGTTTTCCCATCACACAAAGTGAGCCTCCACATACATCCCATGTAATCAATTGGAAAGAAAAAGGAATTCTGTCAGTATCAATTACTGCCCAACGAAAAGTGCTGATCTAAAGGATTCCCTGAATTTTGTCGACGATGCAAACGCCAGCTCTTCAAGAGTAGATTTTCCATGCAGTCTAGTGAGCACACACGGAATCTTTTTGGAGCCTTTAATCTCAAAAATGGCTACAAGAGATATTTTGATGCACGTAAGATATGAAATTAAACTTATGAGAACGACTGAAAACACTTTTTTCGCAATTTGGCATTATGTGGCCAACATTTTTTAAAAAAGACGCCCTAATTTTTTAATGCACTTATCATTTGTAATTACAATTGAAACTTACCTTACCCGAAACTAATATTTATGTGCGAGAGAATTTATGCTTAAAACATGTGAACTATTGTTTTTTTCAATAAATAACATGGACGG
>JAHZMY010002183.1:0-13063 GCA_027743915.1 Seira sanloemensis | reverse complement strand
CATAAACGTAACTCTTATTACTGTCTTGTAAACGACTTGGATCTACCCAGTCCGTGTAGTTCCAATAACCGCAACATTTCTAAACAAAGGATACACGTTTCGTAATCCAATTTTATGCTTAAAATGAGATTTTTCCCACAGCCAACAATTTCTCAAATACTCACATTAGTCGATTGAATTTGATGAATCCATCGCAATTCAGTTTCTGCCCTCATCAAATCATATAGTTTCCTCCCGTGTCTAGAATTGTTAATGGCTAGGGAATTTGTGTCTATTACCCCTCCTCCTCCCCCCACGTCTATAGGTTCATTCATTTCTAACTGTTGCTGTTGAGTTCTGCTTGTTGAGCTGAGCAATGAACTGCTACCGAATCCTTTACTAAATGGGTGATTCTCGAAAGAGATTACGAGAAATGTTGAAGACGACAGCAGTGAAACACACAACATCTGCAAAAAAAAAAAGTTCCAATATGTTCACGTTTCGCACACGGTATGACATTTCCCAGTTGATAAGAGGTAAGGGAATTTCTACTCACAAGATAAGCCAATAGTGTGAGACGGTCAAATCTAATAAATAAGAGCGTGGAGAATGCCAGCAATAGGCAAAGGCCAACTGAAGACACAGCAACCATATCGAGGTTTGTAAACCCCGTGATTGTAAAGACCACTACGAGTTCTGAAAGTGAGGAGCCCTGAAAAAAAAACAGAAAATTGAAAATCCAGTTTAGCCAAATCCACTTTCCATTTTCATATTATTTGTGCATGACAAGTTCAATGGAGATAAATGTGAGTATTTACTTACCATGGCCAACATTGGCCCGATAATGAACAGCCTATCATTAACTAATCTAATCTTTTGGCACTGACAGCGAAACCATCTAAAGAAAGACGATCTCTGACTTTCATCCGCTTCCGTGGCCATTGCTGGCATCTTCAAGGATTTTAAAGGGAGGTCTAGCCCCTTACTTATCTTCTGAATAAATTCTATTTTGATTTTTATCTTGATATCCTTCCCTCGACAAAAAAGTTGATTTAGACTAAATGCTAACGCGATGTACTGCTTAAAGTATCAATCTCTAAAAATGACTTTTTTCTCCGTGTCTGATTTTCTCAAATTACCATATTCCTAAGATTTACATTGTCCTGTAAATTTCATTACGAACCTAACATAAGGTATATTCCAACTTGTTTTTGAAAACCTGTGCTGGAGCAGTTTTTTTATATGTCTTACTATCTATGCATCCCTGTGTCTGTTTCTGAACTGACTGACTTAATCATCATTTCTACTATTAATATTTGAACCACCGTGATCAAGGTAATATTAACCGCTTCGTACTTTCTACTGACAGATTCAAATGTACTCATATTTCCTCTGCTACGATTTCCCTTACTTTTTAATTTACATATCCATTGCGCTAATAGAAAGACTACATTACATAGTTGAATGTATTAGAATACCCGACTTGTTTGTAGCACTAAAACCAATACTTTTCTGTTGAGACTTTGTTTCTCTCTGAGGCAAAAGGTATAATATTTTATGTATAAGTAATATATATACTTTTTCAGTGTTTTCTTTTATTGAGCAACTACGTGTGTACAAATCTTTCAAATGTGTTACATATGAACATTTCAAAGTTTAGAGCACCAACTCGCTCGAATCAATACATCTGCAGCAAAGACTCGTCCTTGAAATTAATTTGTTTTTTGGAAAGATGAACAATTACGTGTGGGTATTTGCGAATAGTATGTGACCTGCACACCAGCGCTATAGTTTATCGCTTTTCGGTTTATTGCGAAGCGTTTTTGTAATAAAGTTGAGTCTCCTATTAAAATTACAAAGAACGTCTAAGAAGAGTGAACACTGAACTGGAGACGTTGCTGGAGAAATGGTAACGTGCTATCTCCTTCTTAAAAACGAAATAATAAAGGCGGGAAAGTTCTAACTGAAGATAAATGAAAGTCTGTGAATTAAAAATGTAGGGGAACTTAAAGGAACTGAGACGAGGCGAAATTCTCTAATATTTTGTAATGAAATTGAACAAACTAATGGTAACTCACAGGCAAAAAATGCACATAGAAATAATAGTGTATGTGGATATTTTTGTTTTCTTATCGGGAAGAAATGATGTGCATGGCATTGCTTAGCCTTCAAAAGAGTAATGTATAGGGAATAGGAGCGTGTCTTATTATTTCGCCGTATATGGGTGAGTAAAGCACAATCTTGTGAAAAAAACTGAGATAGTAATTTAACATCTCTTTTGCTGGATGCGGACAGAGTCAGCTGCCGCTCTAGAGACTCGGCAAATTTCGTTAAGGGGAGCAATGTCTATTTTACTTTCACCTCCTTAAACTTGCTTCCAAAAAATGGAAAGACGAAATGATGGGAAAAGGCAATAAGAATAAAAAAGGACTAAGTAAAAAAGAGAAGAAAAACATGTGGTTCAACGATTATGATATTACTTAGGTGAAACATTCCCTACTACATTTCATTGGTATCGCCTCCAGAAGAAAGGAGATCGTGGAAAATTGGGACTCTGTTGTTCACTTCAATGCTTGAGCCAGTTCCCTTGAACTGCTACGAGAAGGAATGGAGGAGGAAGTGGAATAATAATAAAAAGGAAATGTAGTAGAGTAGATTATATAGGCATTCAATTGGCTTTCTCTTCAAGAAATGAATCTCGGCAAAAGTGGAGAAACGATGTTGATGGGAAGTAAACTAGTTTTCTTGATCCTGATAGAATTCCAAATAGGCAAGAGGAGAAAATGTTGGCATGGCTTGTAGATACCTGCAAATACCAATAATACTCAAGTGTAATAGTACAGGGCTGTTGTGAGACTCGAGTCTCATCATCAGTAGTTCGTCTGGAAGAAAACTGAACTTTCTTCCACGAAACCAGAGCAGAATCAGGGTCGAACCGTGGCTTTCTGCTTTTACATCCATTACATATGTACATGCACGAAACCAAACTTAGTTCGCTGGTATTTATCGCTGAATAAAATTTTCACTAGAATCACCCTTGGCGTATGCCATATGCTCCTCCAGAGACGTATAAAATTCCGAGTGTTTCATCAAAAATTCATCACAAACTACCGTTTACTGTCACAGGTGATATCTAGATTTTACCCTGGAGGAGCCACGGATACTGCATGGAGTAATTTAATCAGAACGAAGAGTCGACAGAGATTACGACTTTCCTCCTTTTCATCCTTTCCCGTGGGTTTTTTTTTCTTGTGAGTAAATACAGCCTACTCGATAAGTACAAAAACTCACTATTTATTTTCGCGTGGGAACGGGATAGAAAGGGAAAATGAAATGTTTATTTTTATTACGGTTACTCATGTCATCTCAACACATTAGTTCAAACCTGGCCGCAACGACCTTAAGCCAAATAGATTCTTCTGGCTGAAACTTTCCTTTAAAATGAAATTTGGACTCGATTTGTTTTTGAGTCTGAATGAGCAATGTCAAGCAAAGAAAAGAACGTGATAGGGCGTTAGCACTTAGTTCTATACAAATAAAATGCTTGGAGGATCAGCTACAAGATTTTTTTTATAAAAGTTGGTTCAATTAGATGGCTTTAATGGTGATAAGTTGGTTTGGTAAGCAGATTATGATAACTAGATAGAAGTCAACACCAAAGTGCATTCACAATTTATCATGATTCCGTTTCGATAATACCAGTCTCTTATCAGCTCTGTGTGCACTGCACACTTTTCAGTACGGTAGTCGCGCGATAACGAACAAACTTGCAAAATTCACACCTAAATATTTTAAAACCTTTAAAGAACACGTCGAAATTTTAATTTTCCCCTACTTCAAAAATCTGCCAATTTGGCGTGCACATAAACTAGGCATCACCCGGATAAGTGTCATTTTATCATGTAAAATAGGATGCATATCAAAGGTTAATTTAAAAAATGCCAGGAAATGAGAAAATGATTTAATTTCCCCGGTGGTCTTCATACGTATGTATGTTCTGAAGAATTTCTTTAAATACTTTGCCGAGAATTTGAGACTGTTTGCGTATGACAAGAAAATACTTTAGATAATGCATTCATACATACGTATGTATGTTCTGAAGAATTTCTTTAAATACTTTGCCGAGAATTTGAGACTGTTTGCGTATGACAAGAAAATACTTTAGATAATGCATAAAAGATTAAAAACTCATCGCCTTTAATGTATTATGCTCTCTCCCTCGTTTGCTTAATTTCCCTTTCCTTAGAAAAGTAGGCTCTTTTGTCCGGATCGAATTATTTTTTTTGAAATGCAGAGTGCCGACAAAAAGAACAAAGGGAAAGCCTACGGGATGGAACGGAAGCAGCTTTTAAAAATATTTTTTGGCATGATTGCAAGGAAGTAAAAGCTGAAAAGTTGAAGTTTTTTCTTCATACGGCAGCAGCAGATGTAATGCATTAATTCAACAGAAAGGCAAGGTGGATTTATTTCATTAATGAGAACGTTTGAAAAGCAAGACTTTTGCACATACACACCACCACCGATATCAAGAAGTGTACGAGGGCTTTCGGTCTTGACTAATCAGTACGTATAAGTCTAATATTTCTCGAGTTTGAAATATTTTCGAAAATGCGTTAAGAAATTTCAATTTATTGTTCACATTAGTCAGTCGACTTTGATAAATGTGCATATATCTGCGTTTTTGTAGCCACCAAAGCAGGAAAATGTTCTGGCATTTTATAAGGCAATGTGTTCCCGACCATGCACTGGGAAAACTGCAAGAAACAAAAAGTTGAAGGCAGAAAAGGAGCAAACAAACAAAATAAAACTTTTTTTATTCCCTTCCCGATCAGATCCTTTTCCTTCTTGATTAGTATTGTCTATTGCATGTTGTACACGTACATCTGCTATACTTATAAGATTTCACCAAAACTTTCAAAAAAAAAAGTTTTTAATTCATGTTTGTATTCCCAAAACATCAATNCAAAACTTTCAAAAAAAAGTTTTTAATTCATGTTTGTATTCCCAAAACATCAATACATTTTCAAGGAGAAAAAGTAGGGTAAAGTTGTCAAGTCATATTTTACGAGTTTTATCGACAGAATGGCGCTGCCTCGATCTTCCCAAATACAAAAACAATTTCTAAAACGCAGCCATTGCAAGCGTCGCAGAATTATAGCATGCATCACATTCCTTCGTTTGAGAAGGCAAGATCCAAATTAAATGAGCGTGAAGGAAAAGTAATGATTTAAAGTGAAGTCGGATCTCTAAGGCAAGTCGTAAAAGGAGAGCTGCAGAAGAGAATTACATAACATTTCCTAAGTACAAACTTCACTCATGTTGAATGAGATGTGACGCTGATGAACAAGCACAAAGGACCTTTTTGTAAAAATTAGAGTAAATGATGATGGTAGACCATATGAGTATTACGAGAATTCCAAAGGATTTTCCTCCAATCTGAATCTCCGCCAAAAAGTCCCAAAGGCGAATACTATTATAACACAGGTTGACTCTGACGAAATTTTTTGAACTTTGAGGGAGCCAGAAGCTGACAAAAAACAGAGAGTTGTAAGCTCTTTGGCTTTCTTGTCTATCTTTAAAACAATGAAGTCTTTTTTCATTTCACACAAAAGCCCCAAAACCATTCCATTGATGGTTAAGTGGAAGTCGACAAGGCTATATTTAAGAGAAGGATATTATTATGAGGATGCTCTCCTCCGTGCCGTTGTAAGGCTGATGATGGTGATGACGATGGAAACAAGACAAGTACACACAAATACATACACACGCTCATTTTCACTAAGCATCTCCTAAAAAGTCTCTGCCATGATCTGGGATCTGACAAATTCCTTGGGAAGAGAAAAAACTAAATGAGGTACAAGCAGTTTGCGTGGTTAAACTCGGAGTAATCTCGCCCTGACTCTGACACTGGGAAAAGTTATGAAGAGTGAAGGAATAAACCAGTAGTTCCAAGGTAAATTCTTCGGTGTACACAAGTCACGATTCATCATTATCGCAGAACATCATCATCCATTTCCTCCTCCAACTACGACTGAGCTGCATTGCAGAGAAAAACTTAGAAGCAATATCATTATCATCAATAACCACACTGAATAGTCCCGCGTTACATAAAACAAGAGAGAGACTCTTCTTTGGTCCTTTTATTTAACTTTGTTGCTCGTGGCTCTCTCTCTCATTTATTCTCCGTTTTGAGGACAAACCATTAATTCCAGGGAATTTAAAGAGAATAGAGTGAAAGCAATAAAAAGTTTGTCGAGTCTACATGTATGTATGTATGTACATACATGGACTTTCTCGTTAGCAGTGAGAGGGGAAAAGTTTTATTTGGGTTAAAGTGGAAATAGTTTCTGTTGTTCTTTTCTCGTGGCTTTGTAGTGCTATTTATTCATCATGATGGTTTCGGAAGCAAGAGAAAAGACTGCATTCAGCACGAATCTAATATGACTTTGTGTGAAAGTCTAATAAAATAATGCACTTGTGCCTCCAGAGTCAATTCCAGTAATATTTTTATACTGCTAAAAAGATAGTGCCGTAATTTCATTTTGATTCCCCCAAAAAAATATGAGTGGAAAAACGGATCCTATGGTGCAGGAGATTGTGGAGCTGCATCGCACCTCCAACTACCGCGCCATCATTGACAAGCTACGACAGCTAATCCAGTGCGACGAGCGTAATAAACTCCATCTCCTGCACCTTCTCTCATGGCCTACGCCAACGGAACAGTGATTTAGCCTCGCTAGCGTCAGACATTTACTCCCTTCGAATTTCCCACATATACAGCATCTGCTGCGGAACTGGCTTGCTGGAATGGCTCCTCTCCCAGTTTCTCCTCAAGCACTACAAAGAGTCCGACGAGGACTACCAAAAGCGCATCGAATTGACTGGGGTGGAGGGCGACTTCAAATGGTGGAACAGTCCCTACGCGCCACCCCAATTCGTTCCGTTACAATTCGTTGGAAAGGACTTTGCAGCGGAAAATCCCTTTGGCGACTTTGATGATTGTCTCATGTTTTGCTACTTTAGCAGTGTGTCAAAGCTCCACTCCTATCTAAATACTTTTCTCGGCTCGCATGTGCTCATTATCGGCCCGATCCAGACCCCGTGTCAGTACTTCCTCTCGAATAACAATGATGACGAGGAAGAGAACGTCGAGCTCACCGAGATTTTCAAGCTGCCCAAGTCGGACTGGAAGCTGATACTTTTGAAGCAGTTTGGAATTGTTAAGACTGATCATGTTGCTATTTACAGAAGAATTGAGAAGAAATTTACCCCGCCGATAAATAAAAGGTAAAAGAGAAAAAGCCGCATTGCCCATGCCATGTTTCACGTAGTACTCCTTGAATGGTCTTCATGGCACATTAAAATTCTGTTTGCAGAAAAAGTTCAAGGATTCAGTGTGCAATCTAATGGAGTGATCCACATCAGCAGCAACACGGCAACATTCGTCCCAGGGAAAAAGTTGCCTTTCCGTTTTAAATAAATTAATCACCTCGCACAAATTTTGCTATCGATATCTCAACTAAAAAACGTGGGAAAGGCAAGTGAGCTATAAATGCTTTTACTTAATACATACATACTGCTGGCAAATTTCCTACAATTTTCTCAATGGAACTGCAGCCCATGCCAAAAGTCAAGCTGTGTGTGTGTCCATGAAGTCAACTTCACGCGTTTTCTCTGTGGGACAATTAGAAATGTAGGGCGATATCGTGCCTATTGAAAGCAAATTCATTTTAAGCACCCAGCGTTCTTATTTATGATAGAAAATATTTATTTCGTTGTTACCTAACATTATGTAAATGGAAAAGTGTATCTCGCCAAAGGAATGTGAGTCAGCTGCGTAATCCGTCCCAAATACGAAATTGAATGGTAGGAGTTGGATGATCTGACCCGATTCAATCTTTATAATGTAAAAATCGGTCAAACTTTTTGGAATGCGAATGGTTTCGTATTGGTGGCGCAATTTAATGGATTACTTTTACAATTTTATGTAGGTCTTAGGATTCTTTTTCATGTCATGTGTTCGTGTCTCTGTCAAATTGTAAGAGTGATAAAAGTATTAAACTGAAAATTTCCTGTGTTTTCTTCCACAATGACTGTAAGCATATAACAAAAGAAAATAAATGTAATATGACTTTTTTTGCTATAAAAATACTTTTTTCTCACATTGCCCCGCACAATGATATACTTAATGTGCGTCTTCTGCGCCGTGTTTTCTTTCAAGGAGAAAAAAATAAGACAAATCCGGAATTTTCTCGCGTGCTTGAAGATAATACCGTGTATTTTACTGTCCATTGTAGCCCGCGTTCGTTCTGCGATGACCCCTAAACTGAAAAACACTTTATCTACCCAAACAACGAGATTTTTTTGCATCATGCAAAGCAAAGTTTTTGCCTTCTACTGAACATGACACGTGTAGCTTTGCAGTTATAGCTTCTGTCACTGGACTAATGTAATGCACGGTGATCAGAGAGAATGGGGAAATGAGATGCACAACCGTAATTAATATCATGTTCAAAGGTAGAAAAAAATGAAGTGGGTTCAAGTTCAAAATGCCATTTTTCACGGTAAAGGCAACATTAATGTAATGCAAGGTGATCAGAGAGAATGGGGAAATGAGATGCACAACCGTAATTAATATCATGTTCAAAGGTAGAAAAAAATGAAGTGGGTTCAAGTTCAAAATGCCATTTTTCACGGTAAAGGCAACAACAGAGCTGATTCTGCATAGATTCTTTCTCATCCTCGCAAAGCATCAAAAGATGAAATGTAGATACCTGTTATTCCCATAGCTTTGATATGAAAAGTCATTAAGAAGGAAACAGGACTGGACAAGTATTGCTAGAGTACAAAGATATGCGTTTTGGCATGCTAGTATATAACTTGCTCGGTTCATCTCCCTTCACCTTTTCCTTACTGAACAGAGAAAAATGAAAAATTAATTTCTGAAAGGGAAATACAGAAAGATGCGTTTTTTCCGTAAGTGTTTGGTTGAACCTAATACTTAACTCATTATCATTGTGTTGTTCAACGTGGAGCTAATCTCTCCAGACAGAACCACTTGAAATTGAAATGCTGGGCACAAAATAACAAAGAGGAGAGAACATCGTCTCTCTGGAAGCCGAGTTGAGGAAATCTATCCTATTAAAGCAAATAAACATGCGTTTAGGAAATAGCCCGTGTGATAGTGATATGATGATGAGCCAGATGATGTGTATCATTACGCAACATAAAAGACCTTTATAGAGGAGTGTAATAGCACATAGCGGACATTATAATGTAGGGCTTGACTCATGAAAGTTGTCTTTGTCCAAATCCCGTTGTTTATAATATCTTCCTCCTCCCCAAGAATTCTTTTTCAGGAAGAGATTCCTCTTCCCATCCTCAGTTTCTTATGGACAAATTTTATGCATATCCCCTTCCGAAAAACCAGTATTTAGCAGTATTCAAGAAATTACTATATATCATTCAGTAAGTCTTGAGACGATGAAAAATTAAAGGCAATCCCGTGTGCTTTTGCACTCGCTTGATTATTCCCAAAAAAGTGCAAAGAAAAACTGCATATCTAGCAAAAGAGCAGAAGTCAAGGAAAAATCTGACCTTGTTGATCATTGAACCTGGAGAAAAAATGCATGTTTTTAGTGTATTAGGCTTCTTTTCTCTGCAATCTTTTTTTTCGTTTCAGGAGAATTGTGCTCTTGTCCTTTTTGGTGGAATGCAATGAAAAGCGTGATGATGAGAGTACAATGCCTCCTCGAAAAAACGACGAGGTTGATGATCATCAAAAGAGCGTCTTTTTTCTTTCTTCCTGTTAATGTGCTAAATATCATATGCGTACACGGAGATATGCTCCGGGTTATTATTGAGATAGTCGATGGAAACCTACTGGCTTAATGACTATGGGGAAGACAACATGTATTTTTTAAATGCCACGTAAGTAGGTACCTAAAGAAGATTATGATTATGACTCCAGCAGCGGATGAACTTTTTTGAAAAGAAAATCACGTTTAGTTCGGAATTCGATCTAAGGAAGGGAACAACTTTGGTCGTCATTGTAAAAACCCTTTCCCGAAATGAAATGAGAGAGGAAGGAAAAGAAAATGAAGGGATTTGCTGAATACATAACGCTCCTTTTGTTCATAGTCTTTTCTCTATATCCCACGGCACAGGGAAATGAGAAAAGGCCTATGAAAGTTCCGGAAGTTTCTGGGCAAGGAGGAAAGCCTGCAAGAAATGTTTGTTATTTCAGTAATTGGGCCATTTACAGGCCGGATATAGGCAATTACACGATTGACGACATTCCCATCGACAAGTGTACTCATGTCATCTATAGTTTCGTGGGCGTTTCAAATGTCACTTGGGAAGTATTGGTTTTGGACCCTGAGGTAAAAAGAATTTTGATTGGTATATACATTTTATTTCCAACTAATAAAATCTCTGATTACTTTTAGCTAGACGTAGAGAAAAAGAACTTTGAAAAGTTTATTGGACTCAAGGATAAAAATCCCAATCGGAAAGTTATGCTGGCAGTCGGAGGATGGGCGGAGGTGAATGCATCCTCTCTACTCTTGTTTGTTTTCATTAAGATTCTTGTGGCCTCAAGATATTTAAACCTTTAGTTGTTTGTATTTAGGGCGGCAAGAAATATTCGCAGATGGTATCAGTTCCACAACGCAGAGCTAGCTTTATTCAGAGCGTTGTCCGTAAGTTTTTTTCTCTTGAAATGGAAAATAGATAATTGTTTTCTTTCTGCAATGTGTATAGAAACATTTTGATTTTCTTGAGTAAAGAGTATATGCAGCTGTTGTCTTTTGATGTTTTAATAAATAATAAGTAGGTGCAAGGAATCCTTTCAAATGTTAACGAGATTGATCATTATGAAAATATTGTCATTTAGGTTGGCTATGCTGATGTACACACGCCTCTTCACAAACGAAGCTTTGATCAGTACGGCTACGAGAAGTTGAATGTGAATGATGGATCTCAGCTCTGGGTTGATATGGGATGCTCCCCGGACAAACTTGTGATAGGAATGGCTTTCTACGGGAGGTCTTACGTCTTGGGAGATAAGTCGAACACGAAACCAGGAGCATACATTGTCAAATGGGAGAATGGCGGAGATCCAGGTGAATACACGCAAGCCCGGGGATTTATGAGCTACTACGAGGTAAATATGGCAAAGCGTGAAAAAGGACACGACACAAGCCGGAGTAATTGAACTGGAAAATTTTCGCCATACTTTTGATCTTTTTAGATTTGCCTAAGGCTCAAGTCTGGAAATTGGACGAAGGAGTATGAAGCTGTGGGAATGTGTCCTTACATGTACTCAGGTAGAAACTGGATTGGGTACGAAGATGCAGAGTCGCTCCAGATCAAAATGAATTGGATCAAGGAGAAGGGATATGCTGGGGTAATGTGACTTTTTGATGGAAAAGGTTTGTACAAATTGGATAAGAGTTTATTTTTTGCTGTTGAAGGCAATGAACTGGGCGATTGACATGGATGACTTTAGGGGCCTGTGTGGACCTAAGGATATCTTGATTGATACTTTGTGGAACAGTATGAAATGGCATTTACAAACTCACGTTGCCCCATTTCCTTTAACTCTTCTGACCAATACAATTTTGATATCATTTTAGACATGAAAGACTACATCGTGCCCAGTGTTGCTTCCAAGCCAGATAACAGGCCTGAGTGGATGATGCCTCCACCAGCTAGTGAAAATCCGCACCTACAAACATCCACAGATAGACCTCGACCGACAGTAACACAACTGCCTTCGACTGTTACAGATGTTGTGACCGAAACTTCTGTTTCCTTCGTCACGTCTAGTGTTACAGGTCACCACACCCATCCAACTGCAACGCGCACAACGACGGCTGCTTCTACTTCCACGTGGACGACCTCAACAACGACAAAGGAGCCGTCAAATATTCCTCCAGAAGAATCGAGTGGCTCAAATGGAGACGGTGGGACAAGTCCTAGTAATATGGACTGTAGCCAGCAAGACTTTTACCCACATCCTACTGACTGTAGCAAGGTTGGACTTTTTTACACTGTTGATAACTTGGCTATAAGCCTTGTTTAAATTAAAGTAAATTCATCTCTGTTATTCAGTACTACTGGTGCGTGTTTGGCGAGCCAAAAGAATACAGTTGTCCACCTGGAACGGAGTGGAATCAAAACGGGAAATTTTGCGGATGGCCATCCACCGATAACCAGCAATGCCTCCGCTTCAAGGACTTTGACGGGCTGGTCAATACCATAGAGTAAAGAGAAAAAATAAAAAGTGCATTGGCATCTTACATCAAGAAATGCAAACATACAGAAATGTAATTCTCGTAGCCGTTCTTACCACAATTTTTTATTCTATCCTCATATATTTACCCTGCAATCTCAATCTCATTGCAATAATTACCTAAGTATTATATTATCAATTAAGTATCAACATCACCAGTGTTCTTTTTTTATTTATTTTTAATAAGTAGTTACACTACAGTTGAAAAGTGAAAGTATGAATGAGTGAGCGGAAATAGACAAGTTCAGATATAATTATATCTGTTTTTTGTTTAATTGAGAAAATAAATAAAGGAATGTTCGAGACAATGAATCACTCACTATCAGCGGAATGATTATGTAAACAATAAATAGTAAAAATGCATTTTTGCTCCTTTGAGGCGACACTACTAGACACTGTAGAAGATAAGAGACGTACGAGCGTCTATCTTTACCCCTCCAATCTCAACTGACTTGGGTTATTCCGTCGACGAGTGATGATCTTTGTGAACGACATCAAGAAAGTAGTCACCTTTCGCACTGGAAGAAAATGAGATCCTGTTAGCAAAGGTACCTGTAGAATACGAACTCGGATGGCGAACAAAGAAAAGGTTTAACTTACTGTGGACTTGCATACTGGCCAAAGGCAACCGGCTTGGTGCAATAACTCTTCATTTTGTACATGATATACGACGTTGATTGGCAAGCATATAGCTTCTTGTTAAAAATGGAGTCAGTAAAATATTCCCACGCTCTTTGTGTGTCATATTGGGTAAAAATTGTTTTCATGTTAGCACTTTGTACATCAATT
>JAHZMY010002182.1:0-15642 GCA_027743915.1 Seira sanloemensis | reverse complement strand
GCATGTTGAATGGATTGTAACAGTTTTTCAGATCGTGGCCTTGAGGGTGTGTGGGGCGATGTGAGACATTCCTTTAAAAATGCAAATAAACAGTAGGGCCCTCGTAGCTAAAAAGGACAGGTACTGGAATGACTGCAATCAATTCATAACTGACTTGGCTCATTGCCAGGGCCCTTCTGTGTGCCTGCTCAGTTCTGTGATCATAGCGATTCCAATTTGAAACGTGGGAAGTCAGGCCTGTCTTCCATTTCTTGAAACAACAGCTGAAACGAATATGGAATCATCTTTGTAAGAGAAGTATTGCGTCAATGAGATAAGTCTATCGAGAAAAGCTGATTTCACAAAAAAATGTTCTAAAGGGGTTTTTCTCATAGACATAAATGTTCTTCCTGAATGACGACAATTCCCTTTGCCGCCCTGCCCTTCTCCAATGTCATTGCCTCCGTCATCTAAATACACGGAATTGATCATTAATTTTTAATTTTCATAGGCTGACGCTGAAGAGAAAGAAAAGAGCTGCGAGAAGAGTGAGCATACGTCTCAAAAGTCTCTTTTTACAGTCTTTTTTTACTTTTCATGGAAAACTTGTCTAATGTCAAAAGGCAAAGGGAATGTATACTGGAAGACTATATGGAAACTAGTTTGCATCTATCTACATATGTACATACCTATACAGAGAGATCTGTATTCATGCATATCTCTGGGAGTATGTTCTTGCAACACGTACTATTATGAAGATTCAGTTTTGCAGTTGTACATTTTTTCCAAGTCAAGAACCAAGTACTTACCTAGCCGGGTTCAGCGGCAAGTCTTGCATAGAAAATGCCCATGTTTGTTCCACAGACACATAACAATTGTATCGTGAGTATTTGAGTGGCTCCTTTTTTGGAAGGAAAGAAAAAAAGTCGATAAAATGTATTCTTTCTCTCTCCCTCTTCCAATTGACTTTGCCTTCGAGGCTTTGGCACATCAGAGCATCTTCCTACCTACATGATCGCCCGTATTTTTCACTATCCTCAGCCTCAAAAAAAAATTTGTAGCATAATGATGATATTAGTATCATCCTTTCTTTCCTCAGGAAGAACAAAGTGGAAAAAAGGAACGCTCAGATAGAGAGAGAAGAGAAAATGTGTCTAGGACTGTAGATATGTGGCATTCTGAATGCTTAGCATACGCACAAGAATCATACTATTTAGGCACAATATTCAGAGACTTTCAAATGGATGACAGCTACCAAAAGATGCTACTCGAGTGGAGAGACTATGCATGTAATATGTAATGTATGTAGATGGGTCGTGCAAGTAAAATGTGCGGTGTGCTCCTCTGACTCCTGCCTTATCTGAGGCTCTTTTATACATGATAGGAGGAATGCCAGAATGAAAAAAGCACATAATGGAGAGTGTACCAAGCGCTTTTTCATCATGCTTCTATCCATAATAGCAACTTTTTCCTTCTACTGTACACAACCGAGAGAAGAAAGAGGAGACCCACGAAAAAAAACATCCCAATCCTTTTTGGCGTCTTTCCGGCCATTTTCACAAAGTTTTCTATTCTCGGGATTTGCTTTCTTAGTGGCACACACAAGCCTAGTATTATTCTTCGTCTTAGCTTCTCTTTGCTCTGCATAATACACCGTCTCTCTTCCAGTCGCACTTTGATAGCACGTATAGAAAGGAGTATTACAGTTTTTTTGAAGGTAGATATTTTACAAAATAAATACATAAATTAATTTATTTTGATACAAATAAATAGATTTTGGAGATAGACGAAAGCGTTGTACACTGAATCTGCCAACACTTTCATTATGACAATGAGCTTTTTCTCAGCCTATGTGAAAAGAAAATTACGTACGCCGAAATCGGCACAGTCAATATCCGACGGAGGAAAATAAAATATAGCGATATATAAGAGAAAAATATATAGTGCATGTTTGAGAGAAGGTTTGCCTTGGACGAGGAAATTTGTGTGCATAATTTATTGAATTGTAGATAACTCCCAGCTATTGATTTTTTTCCTACAGACTTTGACTGAAGTATTTGGACAGTATTCGGGCAGCTTCCAGGTTCTTCTGTAACACACAGACAATTTGAATTTACGTGAGTTCAACACTTTTTTTTACTTTATAGACTACTTTTTTTATTTTGTCATACATATTTTTTTAAATTAAAACTGACATACTCTTAATTTTAGCTGAAGACAAGTGACGCAACAACTATTTACATAACATCTAAATATTACACATATGTACATACATACTTATATGAGTTACGCGTAAAGTATCCGTTTACCGGTTACTTACGATCTTGTATGCAACTAACTAACCACGGCAAAAAATCTTGTGTTCACAGTCGCATGTGTGGAGTCCGCATCCGGGCAGAGATGTCCACTGGCAGAAGTCGCAATCGTGGTGGCCCACCACGCAGGAACCATTACAGAAGGTACGTTCTTGTTCATGAGAAGCCTCTACCAAATAGTGACGAGAATGAGATAGCTCACGCGTATCATTTTTTCAGTCGTAATTACACTCTCATTTTTTTCCAAATTATTATTAGCCAAAAAAAATTCACAATTAGTTTTTTGTTCACTCAAACCTCTCCCTAAATGAAATCACAAAACGAGCTCAATGATACAAAACAAAAGTTTGAGGAAAAGCATTTAGTAGCTAACAGATCAACGAACATTTTTTGAACCCACCAAAAAATAACAAAAAAATTGTGACGAGACGAGTATTGCTGTAGGTAAAGGGCCAATTTGTATGTATATACTGATTTTCACCGAAATGAAGAAGAGCAAAATATTGAGATTAGGGCTGGCAAGGCAAAAATGCATAGATACGGCAAAAGGCTTAATCAGAGTTGATCAGGATGTAGAGGATAGGAAAAGACACATTCAATGACTTTCATATAAACATTTTTTTCATGCATATTTCGTTTCTTTTTTGTTTTGTTTGAAATTTTGATCATGCAAGTTGAACTATGTCGCTTTATATATACTAGCGTGTTCACCATGAAAGACATCTGGTCATCATCCAAAGATGTGCACATCTTCATCCCTCGCACCTTCACTCCGAAACTGCGGTCCCTTACTACTACGTCTGCTACTCTACTACGACACAGAGAGACCCCTCCTGTGGCTGCTCCTCTTTCTTCCTCCGCCGTCTTCTTCGTCTCCTCGCCGGCTTGATGATCAGTCTGAGAAGCATGATTCATTGTAGAGCTCGGAGGAGACGGGGCAGACTTGGCCCGAATTTGCTGAAAGCAAAACCAAAAACTCTCTCTCTTTGAGTTTGCCCTTTTGTTTTCTAAGCATTTGCTGACAAAGCTCCGAGACACAGTTTTTGTAGAGAAAGTTGAGTTTTGACATGGGGTCGGTGCTGAAACCACCACCACCATCACTCAGTTGACCAACCATTCGCCAACTGTTTGTCGAACTGCTCTCTGTCCTTTGCCACTCGACGAGACTTGTTTTTGTCGAAAAGTCAGCGAAACTGCGCGCGCGTCACCTCCATCCACCTCTCCACCTCCACTACCACCATCTACTTCACACGTCGTATCGTGTGGTGAGTATTGACATGAAATGAGACATGCTCTCTCTCTCTCTTTCTCCAGAGAGGAGACAGAGATTAAATGAATATAAAAAACGAACTTGTATTGAGGTATTTTAGATCTCTGCTGCTCTCCGACCCTACTTTAAGGCTACCCTACACACGCCACATCCTCCTTCGAATTAAACTCAGATCATGTTTGTATCTCGTCACACCTTTCATCTTCGTCTCACAGTTCATCAATAAAAAACATGTTGTTTTGTAGTCAGAGTCGCCTCACTCAATTTGCCCGTCTCGTAGTCTCGTCCCCTATAAATCAGGGTTTAGAGTTGAGATGACGATGATGAGCCACCCCAAAAAAATTGCTAAGTTCATCTAAGTCATCAGAGAGAGTCAGTCAGTCACATCCAGTACAACTACTACTACCTCATTCGGCATCACTACCTTCCGCTGCATTCACCACCTCCACCCAAAAAAAAGACTGTATCAATCACAACCCTCTCGCCAGAGTAGAACACACAAGTCATCCGCATTCAAAAACGTTCATCGCTGTAGGACACTCTTTCGCTCGCTATTTCTGATCTTTCTTTCCACCTACTGTTACCGCCTTACCACCGCGTCATTGATGAGGTGTGCAGGTCTTCTCGTCTCAAGGGACTCGACTCGGGTTCGCACGGACAGAACGAATTACATCACCTGTAAAACATACTTTTTTTTAATATAAAACTGAAGTTAAAATCCGTCTCTTTGCTTATGGATAGAGTGAATGTCGAATGTATTATTCGAAATCTGTAAGATTCTAAAAAAACGCACTTTTCCACTTGACCTTGTATATTCGTTCTCTCCCGTCGTAATCCAAATAAAACGTGTGTCGATCTCTCTGTGTATTCACTCACCACGCCGAGTGAAGAGCGCGTCAGTCGAGGCACCCGAATCAAAACATGCAAACTGTTGAGTAGAGAAAACTTCAGACGAGAGATTTACTTTGAGTAAAATGAAACTTCAGATTCCCAAAAATAAGTAATTTTCCAAAACAAAAATTGAACATATTGCTTAATTTACATTTGTTTTTATAAATATTTTTGAATGACTCTGTCTGTTACCAAATGAGGAAAGTAAATTTGAGGCTAATCTAATGTTGTTTCAATAATTCCTAATCTAGCCGCTCTCGGTCACCAATGAGAAGAGGTCGTTTTTCGAGGAGCCGATCTCGCTCTCGCAGCCGCTCTCCAAGGCCCAGGCGATCCAGATCTGACTCTCGTGACCGTCGCTAACTCTGCAACTCTTGAAAGCGACGAGTCTACATTCCCCCCAAAACACAAACACTAATAACAATTTATTATGTTCACCAAAAGTGAGGGGAATCGATCAACTTTTATGCATGATTTATGATGTATTAAAACAAGATGATAATGATATGTGCAAAATGTTACTACAAAACTCCAAATTCAGATCTTTTTGTCAACAATGTAATGTCATCCCAAGACAAAAAAGATATAGTAAGAAACGTAACTTTTATCACTGAGAAATAAGATAAAACAATATTTACACCTTTATAAGATTTCTTTTCAGAATAAGAGTAACAAAAATGATTAGGTAAAAAACTGTATGCTTAAAATAATTAGCTTGATTCGCCTTTGTTGTTGTGCAGTTTACAATTCATCATTTCCCGTTTTAGTTTTTGAGGTGAACTTTGAAGAAACGAAAGGAATATGATATTGGACTACTTTTATAGAACAAATGAAAACTGTGTCAACGTCAACTTTTTATTTCTAAAGAAGCAAAATAATACATTGCAGACTGTCATGTTCACTCATTTTCCTCAGTCAATGTAGCAATCAGAGTACTGATTTATTAAACTAGTTTCGTTTCGGACAAAAACAAAGTAAAATCAATTTACGAACATTTCTCTTGACATGGCATACTAGTTTGTTGCTTTGTAGTAGACTTCAACATTATTGTGTACTTTTCTCCAGATTGACTTAAATTACACTTCTACTTTTAGAAAGAATAAGAATTGTTCGCAATTACTTACAGATTTGTAACCTGTTTTCCTGTTCAAGGATTATGTTTTGTTTTGAATATTACTGAGAACTGATATTGAAACTATGGTATTGCATAACTCGAGTATCAACTCAAATTTTGTGCTTGTTCTTTTTGACAATTACAAAAAATGAATGGGGGCGACGTACTAAAATAGTGAAAGACTACATGACAAGATCAGTTTTGAAGAAGATATGCTAAGGATGGGAATTGATGTTTCTGGGAAAGTCTAATTTTTTCTTCGAGTTTTTATGGTCATTAATATTGTTACTACTTAGATTTAGTTTGTACAATTTTTACTAAGCATTTATTTCCCCTTTTTTAAAGTCTGTTAACAGTTAATTAATAAAAGTTTAGAGTTTCCTTTGGAACGAAAACGTCTTGTGATTTGCGAATCGATTGCATACTAAAAGATCCATGATTGATGGTTATAATTACTTCACCACTTATACATACATACATACTCATAATAATAGATTGATTGATTGATGACTGAATTATTATTTTATTAAAACATCGATCGTGAACACGCCGTGCCGAGTTCAACACGGAAAATGGGAATAGGTTGCTGAAATGGGGAAAATTGAGAGGGAAAATTTATATATCATACTGATTCAACGACAAAGAGCATAGGTATATAATACATGAAAAATGCATTTAATATTTTGCAGCAATTAAAATCGGATTATGAAGGTTCATTGCTCAAACGAAGATTTTCACCAAGGTATTGAATTTTGAAGTTTAAAAGTTCATTTTGCGTTGTTAGATAGGATCAGTGAAAAGGGGTGCTTTATGGAGTGGGTCTGTCCGTCTGTGGCGATAACTCAGAAATAGTTAACATTTTTGAATTAATTAAATTAATTAATTAATCAATTTCAGTAATGACCTGCTGGGCACTTATGCAAGACCTTACCAGATTTTGTGTGCTTATCGATGAATGTTTTTATCCTAAATCGTTAGTGCAGTGATTTATGGTAACACAATAATTAGACAAAAAGCTGACTATATTATATTTTTATTAAATTATTTGATACTTCATTTTATAATTTAATAACAAGACATTAATCTGAAATAATAACAACACTTAAATCTGAAATGACCGTTGAAGCCGTTCTACAACACGTTTTTCTGAAATAACTTTGTTTTAGACTGCAGAATATGAGTGAACGTGTTAAGACGTTTGCTTTTCACTGTCCTAGTCCAAAATGATATTTATTTCTACGCAAATAATTAATGCCCCGCCTCGACCACCGCTGCTGCCCTCATCAACTCGCTCTGGTATACTTCGGAAATGGCTGCGACGACGCTGATCAAGAGAAATCCGGAATACTTCATAATTTTGAGGAGCTCTGCAATTCGGTCTATGAAAACGGCCAGTAGGATCAATTCGGTCAACGTGGTGGGATTCAAAAGTCTCCAGGCTACAAAGATGAGCCACATGATGGGAGAGTGCACGGCTCTCGTGTGTTGGGCCCTCATTGGGTTCCCAGGCTGCTCGAACATGTCCGAGAATACGATAATATTCCTATTCCAAAGGAGCGATGAGAGGAGAAGTTGGAGAAGAACGAGGAAGGCGGCGAATCCTGGGCCTCCCATCAAACCTGCGATGATGGCTCGCAACGTCTTCAAGAGAGATTTTCCAATATAATTGGCGATCATTTTAGTCCAGGACAAGAGCTTTCCTCCAAATGAGCCGCTGAGATATGTCTCCGAGTGATAAAAGCACACGTCATCATCTTCCGACAGCTCTTCGTCTTCCTCCTTCGCCTTCCTCCTGGCAGNACAAGAGCTTTCCTCCAAATGAGCCGCTGAGATATGTCTCCGAGTGATAAAAGCACACGTCATCATCTTCCGACAGCTCTTCGTCTTCCTCCTTCGCCTTCCTCCTGGCAGATTCCCCACAACATTTCATGCAGCTGGAGCCACAGCCACAAGGGTCGATTGAGATTGTCGTCAGGGGGACGTACGGCACGCTGTTGCTTTTTCTTGAGCTCGAAGTTCGTTGCAAATTGATGAGGCAGGCTGTCATGAGAAAGATGCAGCCGATTCCATCACACACGCCATCCAACAAGTAGCCAAAGGTAACGTGCGTAATCACTCCGTCTCCCGAAGGAGAGCTTGCCGACTCCAGTTGACTTGGTCCCGTTATCCCTTCATTCATGCTGAGGTAGGCTTGATAAGACATATTTTGAGCATTGCTTTTCTTCTTTGATCTGGCTTTCGCGATAGTTCCATCCAACGAGTCGAGCATGTTGCGAAGCTCAAACAGAGCAACGCCTACGCGGCGCATGGTGAGCGACTCGTGCGCAATAAATTTGGCGCTGATGAGAGAGGTGATGATGTGTGTGGCACTGACGAAATTGGCACTGAACACAGAATCCAGATGAAAAGCTCGATTGATGAATATCGCAGTCGGTTTGTGAAAGTAAAAGTCCGCGGGTCCATAAAATAGGGTCTTCGTGCTGAGCGTGCAGAAGGGGGAGAAGTAGCAAGGGTCTTGGGAAGAGTTGAAGGAGACTGGAAGTGTGCTTCCAGGAGGAATCCCATTCAGCAACAGAAACAAATGCAGGTCCAGCACAAAGTAAGCAGTGAAGGCAATAAAGAAGACAAACGCAACAGGTACTCCTGTCTTACGTAACCCCAGTGAGTAAAGTTGATTGCGAAAGCAGCTCAGATACTTGGTCCAGGTTGAGCTTGTCTTCGCCATCTTGTAAACAAAAGAAACCCAATATATCAGAACAAATCACAACGCATAAGTTATTACCATATACCATAATCATTAACAAACACGACATACCTTGTAACGGCGAGGTGTAACTCGGTGTCAATTTCATAAAAAGCAGAAAAACTCCTCCGATCCCCAAAAGTGGAAAAGTCGAGGTTAATATCGGTAAGTAGAGTCGGTCGTCAGAGCTGCCGCCTCACCCAGTCGTCCGAGGATGGGCTAAGAACACATCAAAATCAAACACATCCGAATCAAGCGCAAGTTGAATGAGCGCAATATAAAAATTCTCAAAGTTTTGAAAGCCCTTACGTTGTGAGTCCAGCTGATTGAAATATGTAAACAACCACGACAAACTGTGGATCCATCAAGAAACAGTCAGACGATCACAATGTGAGTTGTTGCGCACATGATGATTCCTATTCACGTCTAGCAGCGAGTCGGTGATGCGGCTGTGGTTTTAGTACCCATTATCCAGACTTTAGCTAATCCCTGGCCACACGCGCACACGAAACAATTTTTTGAGCTCTTGTATCTGTTGTCGTTTACGAACAAACAAAAACAGGATTTTAGAGTTTAGAAAACCTCGAATTGAAAGCAGTGCAGAAAAGAGACGTGCAACAGCCAGACTGGATGGTAGACGATCTCAGATTTAGAACATTGTGAGCTGTGAGCCAAGTTGAAAGCTTTCACCAAATGGTTGCCAAATTTTGGCTTGCTGTCAACTTGACAGTGTGGAAGTGAAACCTCTTTTTACCTGCTAGCATGACAGTTGGGTAATAATAGCCTTTTACTTCGGTTCGACGTGAACCGTCGGCAGTCTGTTCAAGATATCTAGGTGAAAACAACAACAACAACTGGAAACCAGGTTTTTCGTTGGGCGAAAGCAAGCTTTCTTTCTAGTCTTGCGTCAATTGAAGTCGGTCGAAAAAACAACTGGAGAAATTTCTTTCAGTCCAAAATAGCCAGTCATTTTAATTTTCTAATCGTAATGCATTGTTAATGTAAATCAGATGGGATCAAAAGATATCAAAACGTTTGACTCCAACCTTTGGCAGCGATCTTATTGTTTTTCACATATACACATTTCCAATTACGTCAATGTTTTAAGAAGACATAACTCGAAAACCTGATTTCCAATTTTTGCCTAAAATATCCTCTACTGACAGTGACAATGTATTTTGAATGTGCTCAACATCGATCGAATGAATAAATTGAGCTCAACATTAATACTTACGAATGCGAGTATTATTGTTCTGGTTTGTTGCAAAAGCAAAGCTCAAATGTCACAAGAGCTGAAAGCGATATGCTACCAAGCAAGAAACGTCACTAATCGGTAGTCTGATGTTAGTGAGAGACTAGCTAACTTCCCTGTTGTATGATGTACCTCAAAAATTACATTTCAAAAAAGCATTAAAATATTGATTTTATTGATGAGTGAAACACCAGCACGAACTTATTAGGTATGTCATTAATTGATTTTTATGATCACGTTGCAACGTTGCACGAACTGTTTTCAAATTTACATACTAGAAATAAATCCATCAACCTTTCTCCTCAACACAAAACTCATCGATTCGTCGCCGTGGTAAATGGCTTTCGCTACTTTTAGCGCTGTACGACCTCCCACAAGAAAACAACTAAATAAAATGTATGTCAATGACTAATGATGAAAAATATTCACGAGATTTTATTTGATGCCATTGCGACTACAGTGATCTGATGTACTTCGGGTTGACCTTTAACCCAACTGAACCAAATTGTTTACTACTTATTCAGTCTGTTTCACTGACTTTGACATAGAGCGTCCAACTTGAATAAACCTGGATATATTTAATCAATTTTCACTTATAGCTACTCAGCTGATCATATTAATGGGAGATATTTAACGACATCCAACAACTTCCGAAATTCGACGGTCGAGTAATTCATATAGTATCAACTTTAAGCCACAATCGCTTGAATTTTGCGGGAGATTGAGATTTGTACGAGCGGATTTGCAGTATGCCTTGCAATCCTGAATACGCTTCTTTTCCACATTAATAGACTCACTGATAATTTTATTTAACCACACATTATTCTAATTATACGTGTTTAAAAGATGAACGACTCTGGACTTACTTATATTTACGGTTGCACTCACAAGTTCCAGAAATTTTTGTAACACGACGACCCATGTAACTGCCTTTTGGTGTTGATGTTTTGCTCTTGGTCCCAGTCACAAAAATCCTATGTTCCGTTTTTCCGAAGGAAGGAAGTCAGCCGACTAGCGGATGGGAGTGGAATGACGCATTCTCTTTGTTTTACTAAACACTTGTTTTTCACTCGACTCGACCAAAAAATTATATTTAAATGTCCGTTCTCATATCCTAAAAAATCCAACATGTGATGTGCTCATTAACTACATGCGGTACTCGACTTACATCTAGTGTCTAGTATTATTAAATTGAGCCAATCAAATCGTATGGTAAATATGCGATTGTGTTTACCAAACCACTACAGCTAAATAAATCTGTTTCGGGCGCCAAGGACAGTATGGGAGATTTTAATTATTGACACATCTTTGTCGCTTTTAAATATGTGTTTTCCCTCTTTCTTTCCTCGTACATGCTGTTATTATTGCCAGCGAACAAGCTAAATTCAAATTTTACATCACAAAAATAAAAATGTTCTGCTTTAGACGTCATTTCACGGGAATCGCATGAGCGTATTCTTTCCGAGTAGTCTAGGTCTAGCTAAAAGGGTGAGACGATGATAAGTACTGACATGAAGTAATCGCCAAAGTATACATTTTGTTTGCATAGCAATAAAATAATTTACACATGAATTGCACGGATGGGAGTGTTCAATTAGTCTGTTTGCTTACGGCTGAAAAGTGTCGAAAGGTGCTGTTGATATCATGACGTGGCCGTGTAGAAAGAACCTTGTCCCAACAATCAACTTTTTTCAATTGTCACCTACAGCGTATCTAATGCCATATTTCTTCTAATATAAACGAGACATCTAATCTACGGGAAGTACTGTCGTGCATTACTATCAGTAACTAAGAACTAGTGCATGTGACTTCCGGTTCATTTGGCTGCACTTTTGGCCGAGTTTCCTGTAGATCCTATTGTGCCAGTTAACAGCATAATATTTTATTTTGTGATCAATTTTTTTAATTAGTAAAACTTACCTCAAACTTATGTACTTGGCAATTATGTTCTTGCAAATAATATTAGAGGAAACACGTTAAGTATTAAAGACCTAAAAATCTTTTTAGAATCTAATTTTTGAGTTATGATAGGCGAATTCTGAAATATGTAAATTACCGCGAATGCACTGCTTTATGTTATTTCCGATAATGTAATGGATTCCGATTCATGTTTTAATCATATTCGAAGGTCAAGTGGGAAGAGTTAAAGCTATGTACATATGTATGCATTACTTTTATGTAAAAGAAGTAATAATGTTCGATCATGATAAATATGATTTTTCAATATTCCTTGTCATTTTATTTAGACACTGCGTGTCCGTTAAGACGAAGCTGGTTGGACAAGTCTATTTAAATTCCATAATAATTGACATTTTAAGCACGTACACAATTATTGTGTCGTCAGCAACTCAAAAAAGAGGTATAATCGACTTGTTCCAAAACTATTGAGATCGAATTGGTCTTTGTTACTACAACTACACACAAAAGCTATATTTTTGGATAATCATCACATGTTCTATTCTGCGTTATTCAGGTTACAATCTGCCATTCTCATCATTTGACAATAATTCGGGGAGACGCTGTTGTCGACATACATATGTATCAACGAAATCAAGTTTGCACAAACTGTGTAATCTTACTTTTCACGTAAGTGGCAGCAAACCACATAGCTAGACTGAAGCACAGCAAGTTTGACTAGACTTGTCTTCAATCTGACCAATACTGCTTTTTATCTAATCTTCCGAATAAAACTATTTCATATACTGCGGTAAAATACTGTTTTCCCAAAATATTCCAATACTTTTTTTCAAATATTCATTATAATACTATTTCTGCACTTTCTGCATTTTTGACTTCGCAGTCGAGGGGATGCTCGAGTTGGAGGAGGGGAGGGAGGGAGGACCAACACCAGATGGCATTCCAAGAGCCCTTTGCAACTTTCTCATGTTTCCCAAGACGATCGAGTTGTCCGGCTCAATCTTCAGGGCCTCGTTGTAATGAAACTGGGCTTGATCGAAGTCATTCTGGAAATAGACAATGACACGTTATCAGACTTCCCAAGAACCTTTCGAATCAATTTTTAAAAAGCCAAAAAGACCAAACGAAAGCAAAGATGTATTTCCGGGTCTTTACTGCAGGCATTCCCATAAAAATTTGAGTAAATTTAAGTCACTGTTGGTATGGTTTCGAAATCAACTTTTTATTGCTACTTTGGGAAAAATCTTGACAGAGTCGGACTTATAGCTCTCGTGAGGATTGATTTCCTCCCGCATTTACTCTTGTACTCCCTATTGATTCCAGTGGAACTGGCAGGATTTTGCTCTTGTGCAACCATCATTAATTCAACTATTTATCAGTAGTACGACCAAAACTCATTTGAAATAGACAAAAGGCACAGGCAGCACACACCTGGAAGTAAAGGAGACTTGAGCTCAACATTTTATACTTACCATTAAATGATATATGGCTCCGATGTTGGTGTGGGCTTGGATCGACAGCGGATTAAATTTTATGGCCAGGTCATAATACTGCAAAAAAATACACGAATCAAAATGAAAATGTTGATCAGAATGATGAATTTTTGACCCGCTCACATCACTCATAGTTTTGAAAAGCACTTACACAAATTGAAGTACTTATCTACTCCTCTCTATATTTCGTCAAACTTTTTTTTATTTCCGAAATCCAATCAAATCGTTTGAGTCGGAGGAGACCTTGTGTACAAATAGATACTTTTTTCGCAGGAGGGAAAAATTAACAAGAAATTTCAATTCACCTACGTGAGAGGCTCGATTGGATTGGGACTAATGCATTTAAAACATTTATGAGCTTATACGCCCGCACCTTCAAAAACTGCATCTTTCCCCATCTATCTCACATCTAGATCGTCGTTCCCATCTCTTTTAAACGGCCGAAGGCAAGAGCATCACTCAAACTTTTTTGTTCGATGTACCTTGCCATAGGCAATAGGAAAATGGAAACTTTTTTATTTTCTCTTTCCACTTTCTCCAAGAAGAAAAAAAACCTTTCCAGTATCCAGTTTCATCTCTGGGTCAGAGAAACTAAAACGATGTTTAGAGCAGAGACTGTGGAAAGAAGATCTTTTTACAGTGGGTAACTCTAAAAAAAGTTTCAAGTGAGCCCAACTTTTCTTTTTCTTCTTCCTTACTCAACTTCGCTACAAAATATTGATGATATAATAATAACAACAAAAATTGATTGATTTCTCCTCCACTTTGTGGAAAACTCTCGGCTCCTGTTGACAGGGGAAAGGGAGAGTGAGATGGATTGGAGAAATGTGCGAGGGCAGAAAAAGGCTATGGCTATAAAACAAAGTTGTTCATCTTGTAACTTGTGAGCATATGTCTGTGTCTGTGAGTGCGCGTCCATCTGTTTCAAAATGACTACTCCGTCAATCACTCATTTCATTTGTGGTCATTTCTCAGTAAAGTTGTTCATCTTGTAACTTGTGAGCATATGTCTGTGTCTGTGAGTGCGCGTCCATCTGTTTCAAAATGACTACTCCGTCAATCACTCATTTCATTTGAGGTCATTTCTCACGGAGCTCATGACAAAAAAATGCGAGAACAACGCTCCCATCTCACCTATTCGAGTTTGACGGTTTAATTTTCTGAAACGGAAAATGTAATCAATGAAATTCTCTACGTGAAACAAAGGCGACGAACGGAAACGTTTGCACAGTTTTTGAAAGCCATCATTCGCCAATCAGACATATGTATATTTTCTTATACTCTTCTGCAAATACTTTTTTGTGCAAATCTATGTAAATTCACTCTTACAACAACTAGTATTCCTTCAAGTCTACATTTTTTGTCCCTGAAAACGTGCAGTCTTCCTGAAAGTACAAATGTACACTTAAAATCTTTATCATGCACATTGCTACAGTGGCCTCATCCAAAAAAGTTTTCGCTTTGTTTATTACGTCTTTCTCAAAACTGAAAAATGAGCTGGGCATGGCCACCTTCTAACCTTTTTTCTTGCTCACGGCGAGAAGGCCAGCAATAAAATGAATGCAATTAACAGCGCATTGTCTTTAATAAAAAGAGAAAAAAAGCTAGGGGAAAAGTTGAAAAGGGATACTTCATTCCGCTCATTTAGAACTTTTTTTATTATATCCTCCCTCTCGCCTAACTGCATATACTAGGATTGACTTTCTCGCTCCTATAAGAATTTAACCTTGTTCATCCCACAAAGTTGGAGAGAACGTGTGTGTGAGGAGAAAGACGGATAACTGACCATGTGGGATTTACCTCGAGCTGCTGTTTTCAACTAAACTCGTACACATTGGACAAGGAAACAAAGTCTTGTGTAATTGTTCTCTTTCATTCTCATTTCTTCGTGGACGTTAAAGGCAACGAAAAAAAATCCGTGTGTCATACTTCCACACATGGATTCTTTTATAATTGCACTTTTTTCCCAAAAGGTACACGTGTACTTTGCAAGCGTGAAATGAGTCGTAAATGCAACTCTTCTTTTATTCTCCTTGTAATGTTTACTTACTTTGGAGAAAGTTTTCTGTGGAAATGGCTACATGGCCTCTCGGTGCAACTTTCGAGGAAGGGAAAAATTCCTTTCTCTCACATCCACACATATGCCCTTGGCTTGTACATTCATTCCATCATTGCTCATATTTCGACTTAGTCGGAAACCCCCTCAACGTATCCGGGGAGGTATTAAATAGAACCATTTGTCCTCATTTAATGTGAATCATTCAAAGCTGTGGAGAGAGAAAGTGATTTGGCAAAGTTTTTTTTTGAAAACTATCTAGAAGTGTATTGTGGTAAAGTGGAGCTCCACTGGGAACCATGAACTCGTGTTACGCTGTCCATCACTATCAATATTACTCAAACTGGTTTATACAGACTCAAAACTTTTTTTTAAAGTTTCACTTCTACGACGTTCACAATGTGTTTAAAAAGTATTTCATATGCTGGGACTGCATTGCAATGCGGAATGGAAGGGTTGAACAAAGGCTGTACATAGACTGAAACGAGAGTCTGCTTACACCTATGAAATCCCTGGGATGACGTGAAGGGTGAGTTGAAACAATTTGTTTTTGGGAAACAACAAGGAATTAATATAGGTTTGAAGAATGTAATGCATTGGGTAGGGATGAAA
>JAHZMY010002181.1:0-12937 GCA_027743915.1 Seira sanloemensis | reverse complement strand
ATGTCTGATGAATGAAATGACGGATTTTCCCCGGACGTTTTTTTTGTCGACAGCTTCAAAAAATTGAAAAAAAATATCAGGCTGCACAACTACATAATGTATGGATTTTGCAGAGTCGTTTGGAACAAGTTGGAAGTGGGACACAGTTTTGAAACTTTAATGGAAAATTAAGAGCTGTGCTCCACCGTTCGGAAAGTCTTGAGAAAATATTATGTACTTCTATGCATGTACATATGCATTATCATCATGACATTCCTTGCCTTTTGAGTTGATAGGATTTCTCATTGCTAGCCGGCTAATTGAGATTTAGTGGAGGTTGGCTTATCTTTCCCTAATCAGATTTACAATTTCAAAGAAATAACTAAGCACATATGAATATGAGAAATTGCAGTCATTTTGAGGACGCGCATATTTACATTTTAATATCCTCAATCCTCGTGTAAATTCAATGCTAATGCTGAGCCCCAAAGAGTAAAAAAAAGGTTTCCTTGTTCAGGTCTTCTGAATCAGCCACAGTACATTTAACGAGTACTTTTATGAATATCTAATAAGAATATCTGTCGGTAGCTGATTCCTTGTCAATATTTTGTGTGTATCATTGAAGAAACTACTGTGCTTTTACATACATCCCCTCGTTTATTTTTTTTCCTGTGTCGTGCGTGGGCAGGTGTACACATTTTCTTTTTCGTCGTAGCTGGAGGAAATTAGATAATAAAGGTAGATCACGATATGAAAATTTGATATGGAAGTGGGAGAATTACAAACAGTCAGCTTTAATTTAGTAATATGGACGTGAAGAGATGAAAGTTGGATCCAGGATGTGTATCCACTTTTACGAATTACATCGGAGGTATTCTCTGCATCATGTTTACGAACATCCATAAACTTTGTATCATCATCGTCCAGCGTCGCCAGTCCTCATTCGAGTTTATGATTTTTTTCTCTCTCTCTCTCGTTTTGTTTTTTGGCGAAGACTTTGTATTTTGGAGGATCGAGCAAGTTTTCGGTTACACATCCTCCCTCTCTCTCTCTCGTCCGCTTCCAAGTTTCCCCCAAAAGAGGATGCATAAAGGGCCGACAAGAACGACGAGCTGACGTACGAAGCAAGCATGTTGAATAAAATGACAGGTTGAGAAGCGTCAACCAGGGATCTAATTTCGTTTATTGAATTTTGACATGCACTTATATGGCTTTTTCATTCCGTTTTAGTGTCATCGTCATCATCTCTTTCTTTCTCTCTCCACTTCCATACTCTGAGGACTCCATATAAAAATATGCTCTATTATTATTATTATTATTATGGAGCTCTTGAGGCACAACAATTCTTTGCTTTAGCCTTGTTCTCTTGTGACACATCTGAGGGAATTGTGCTCGCACTGAGTTACACTCCATCGTCATCACCACACTGCCATCCAGAGAGTATCTCACATCAAGGCGCAATCTAATGTGTGCTAACAATGACGTTGTTTTCTTCTGTTAGCACAAGCCTATTCCCGATACATCCATCTTGTAGAGCTTGAGGAGCGCTGTAATCCAACATTTCCACCATCACCGGAAGGCTCACATTGCTTTTTATTAGTTTTATTACTGTGACAGTTGACGCTTACTTAAATAAGCTACGATTATGTTGATAAGTACGTGGGGAGATGCGAATGCAAAAAGACGAAGCCCTTTCTCTGCCTCTGGTGTTATCTCACACAAAGTCGAACTATCTACATACTTACTCGGAATATACATACATACTTTTCACGCTTCCATCTCGGTTCTTGAAGAACAGGCGAGCTCTTGCATAACACACAATCATCATCATCATTCTTAATAAATAAATACAGATAAAACGACACATTGTAGCAGGGCCAGGAGAATGGACGAAGGCGTTTAGACGTGAATAAGCGTTATTAGTTGCATGGCACATTGTAAAAGGAGCAAGTTTATCTCCAACATTTCATTTCATTCACAGAGCTTCGAGCTGCTCGATGATAATGACGATGAAGAAGCCACTTTATCTCGTACCGTGAAGTGATCGCGTTTTGCTTCACAGTTGATGATGTCGATGACGATGGTGAACTTGACGGGGAATGACAAGCTGCGAAAAATGTCATGTAAAGAGTTGTAACACTGCCATGTTTAATTTTCTCCTCGTGCTGCAACTCTGCACAGATAAGATTTTCCCCCGCTTCTTCTGCATTTTCCCAGTCCGCGCTAAACTCGACTTAAATGCTCGAAATGGATGGAGAATGTGGATTAGGGAAGCATGTGTAGTAGTAGTTTTAGATGGATGCGTAGATTACGAGCAGCTCAAAGTCGCATTTATCATACCCAGCTTTAAATCAAAAGCAAAAGCTCGTACGACATCAAGAATTGAAGTGACTCACCCTCACAACATTAACGGAATCACAAATCACAGGATTTTGCTAACTTCTCTTCCTGTCTTTACACCTTCTTGCTTCCATATGCGTGTTGTTCGCCTCTGCGTTGCCAATACAAATTAGACAAGCGTATCATCAAAAAATCAGTAGACGGGCTTGCAGCAGTCTCCTGTACACTTGGAAGTCTTTGGCGTGGAGCACAAAATAATGATGGCGGGTTTGCTTCCCATGCTATAAAAATTGTGACAGCTGCCAGCATCGTTTCGCGTGCAGGTGAGGAGTTGAGGAGACGAGATTGAATTGTCTGTTAACTGTGACTAGTGACATTCAGCAGCACGAGCTTTTGTACACATGTATTTATATGTATGTACATGTAAAATGCGGAATCCTGGCCGAGGAATTTTTTTATTTGATTAGGTTATTTACTGTTGTCGAGCTATCATCATCCCGTCTTTGGAATGAGTCACATTGATGGCAACTCAATTGGCGTGTGTGCGTACGCAATGAAAGGACTGGATTTTGCAGGCGATTATTATATTGCCTTTGTTCGGAGGAAGATGCAAAAACTAAATAAAAAGTCGTAATTTCTTTGGCATCCCAACATAAAAAGACGTTTTAATATGAGCAGTAAATATGCTAAGCGTAGTACATACATTATTATTAGGGTGTTTCACGTGAATATGAAATTAACTTTGTCATCAAATTGTGGAGTGCGCAACAAAAGATGTTTTGAAAAGTCGTAAGACTCACCGGGGCATGTTTCTGGGCTGATTCAGGGTGAGCCAAACAATAGATGAAATTGTTGAAGTTTTTTTTGGGTGGTGCATTACTGGGACAACATTAGAAAACAGAGCTCCAATCCCTGCAGATAAAGTTGTTTTCTATTACACTTTCTTTAGGATGCATTTTATTACTGTTTGGGCAGAGTCGGCTCATTGCAGTGGGGAAACGACGAGGAGTAGTGCCATAATGAAACGTCATGCTAATACCATCTACTCACTGCCCCTCCACTCTTAGGCTTGAATGTTGAATCGCACAACTGTCCAGACAGTTTCTCAAATAATAAAAAAAAATCCCGTGTACACATGTACATATTCCTACGGCGCTGCTTCATGCAAATTGAAGCGTTTTTTATTCAGCATTTTTTTTCCTTTCAGCTTTTTGGACATTTCATCGTGATATGGTCATACAGTTTTCGAGCAACGGGCTAGGTAGGAGTTTGTTAAACTCATTTGCATCTAACTTTCCTGTGACACGAAGGAAAAAAGGCCACATATTATGCAGATCGAATGAGAGAGTTCTGTGTGCGGTACTGGTACACACCTTGACTCCGATGATAATAAAAACATCTCTCGCAACTTCATCTCATCTCTTTCTGGTTGGGCTTCATGAAATAGCGCATTATTGTAATGACAGGGAACAATTATGATGCTTTGACTGTTGTGGAGAGACACACTCGACACGGGAAAAGGAGGAAGGAATAAGGAATAAGATGAGAGTATGCCATCACTACTACTGGAAAGGGATCCATAAACCACTCGATCACCCCGCGAGACATCTTTCTTCTTACGCTGTTCCTCTCAGGGCATCTATTAGCAGCAGCATTCGGGCACCATAACGTCAACTCAACTGGCATTTTATTCGTAATATGTACATTCATCCAATTACAATATTGCATAGGTATATGCCTATGTAGGACCTAGGAATAATTTTCGAATCGAAGTTCATGTTGAGAGAGTGTATGGGCCAAACACGAAAGGCAAGGGCTAGTCTGTTTTTCAAATTCATTTTTTTCGCATCACAGGTCACCAACATGGCACAGAAGATGACTTGAACTGCAATAAAAATTAAACAGGATACTTTAGCTCGGTTATGGTGCATGTAAAATAATTTATTGCCACAAATCATCCCATCTTGTTTTCCTTTCAAAAGTCTCCTGATGCCATATAAAATGCGAGTAAAAAGCGATCTTAACGCTAATATTTTGCCCATTACTTGGAGACGGGGGACATACCCAAAACGTTAATGTTTAATGTAGCCTAACAACTCTTCTTGTGCTGATAAAAAAGATGAGAATAGTGAAAAGCACTTCATGGGTAGTCCTTGTCATTTATAATTTCACAAAGTGGTTTTTACCACCTTGTACAATGGACTCGTTTATAAAATTACATTATGGTTGTTTACGATCATTCGATGATTTGAGCACAACCCATGGACTTTTGTGTGTTTTAAAGACATTCTCTCTTCCTCCTTGTGTCCCATTACTGTATTCACTCATTTTTAGTTACACTATCGCATATCTCTCTCTACACTCCAAACCTATTTCAGTTTGAAACAAAAATACTGAAGGACGTAAAAAAGGGGTCTTGCTGGGCCGGACTCTCTCTCTCTCTCTCTTCTTGCTTGTCTTCCTTCTTGATAATAATTGTGAACGAATGAGTTTTCCTTTGAAGAGCAATAGATTACAGAAAATGTACTGGGAAAAAGGCTCTTTACGGTAACTCATCAGCCTAAGATGAGGGGAAAAGGGACAAGCTTGTGAACACAGTCTCCTTTTCTGTAGATCCTCCGAGTAGATAAGTCTCGAAGTAAAATATTTTTGCAGAGGGAGCACCATTTCTGTGTCTACCTACACACTGAGGGAACTTAATATAAATGGTTTCAACGGGACATATCAGATATGACAGTGGGAAATGTAATATGACTTGGCTCAACGTTGTCTTCAAAAGAAACAAAAAAAATATCTTGAAGAAGGGGGCGACGCAAGATGACACGAAGACCGCTATTTGAAATAAGTTTAATGAGCGTAAACTAAACTTACAAGGAAAGATGATTACATTGGAAGACATGCACACTTGCACCATTGTGTACTACATACCTCCAGCCGAAGTGAAATATGAAGAATTGTGACAGATGAAAGTTGAACTCTTGTATCCCGACGCAAGACACTCACTTGCTACAGAGCTAGCCTCATTTTTTTTACCGCCCATCAGCTAGAAATGCTATCAGTAGTTTATTTTCATTACTCTTGTCTTATTTGCCAAGGAACTGGCCCAAATTCCTCCCGCGTATCTACTTGCTTTTAGAAAACCTCACAAGGAAACATAACACTATTCTCGTTAAACAGTCATGTTTCAAATTTAAACTTTTCGTGGAAAAAACATGATACTCCGATATTGTCTTGTGTGAGAAGGGCACCGTTTCTTTCGATCTATTCTTCTGTGGTCGCATAACAGCCAAAATGAGTGTGAGCTGCACAGAAATGAAAAATGTACATGTATAAGAATAATATTTTGACAAGCATTTCTTTTCAGAGAGATATCAGTTCAATTGTGCAGCATTTACATAGACATGACTGGAGCGACAACAATTTGTAAATCGAGTTAATTAAACTCAAAATCGTTTTTAAACACAAGTGAGATGAGAATTCCTAAAAAGGGATTCAGCCCCCAAAAAAATCTACCGCGAATATGTACATATGCACGCATGTTTGTTTGTAAGAAAAGTGGAGATAGATGTACCATCTAGATTAGAACACAAAAGCGTTCGTCTTGGCGTCGGAGTGAGCTAAGATTTTTAGTTGTGTGGAAGCATAGTAGCAGTTGTTTAGAGAAATAAATTCCCCACTACATTTATGGCTTCTCAGCGATCAGATTTAGGATCATTAAGGCCTCTCTAGGAAGTAATTTAGCATGAGAAAAACAACAGTAAGTAATACGACTTAAGTTGTTTGCATAAAATGGAGGGGCGGAATCGATACAAATCTTTTTTCGTTATTTTTTGGTGGTTTCTAATATCTGCATTTTTGGCGTGTTGTGGTATACAGCGGTTCGCGTCTGAAAATTTCTCCTCTGCGTCGTAGGTATGTATGTAGGTAGGTAGGTATATGTGGTGTTACATAGCCAGGTGATGCTTCATTTATTTATTCATGACTTTACTCTCTCCATCTTGACGATTTTTATGACTTTCTTCGTTACATAGAAAAAAGGCGTGGTTACAGTCCAAACACTTGGCTTTATTACCTTTTTCCACTGATGAAGGAAAAGAAATGAGTTTTTTGCGTATTAGAATAAATGTAGGTACATGAAAATGCATAAGTGCTTGGAGAGAAACACAAATCGAAGGTATTTAATGGCATTCCTATACTTTAATTTTATTATTCCGTGTTAACCATTAACAGAGGTTGAGCAAGTAGGTTTGTAGCTTAACTTTGGGCTTAATTTGATTAAAAATGCAAGCCGCCATAAATTTGAGAATGGTTCTCAATCACTCACTGGAATCTCCCTTTCTCCCCCTTTTAACTAATTCTCGTACGTGTGCAAAAAAAAGAATTGCCCAAAGATGGGAGGACCCGGTTCGTTGTTGTACTTTACTTTTGCATTTGAAAGCGGATTTCTCTCTCTCTCTCCGCGTAGACAAAAAGGTAAAACACAGAGGTAGATGTATAACTTAACAAATTTGTGTACATTTTCCCTGTAATTGGCTTGGTACGGAGCAGAGAAATAAACAAGGCTGACAAGGTTCACGATACTTACTTTACGTGCACACAACAACACGTTGGAATGGGGAGAAAGGAGGAGGAAAAATCTGTGAATGCAACGTAATTCCTTAGAGATGACAGATAGGCATCCCTAATTCTTTACGATAAATCTTCTCTTTCACGTACAAAATCGTATGACAACGCTCAACCATAAATAATTCTTTTTGGTTTACATGCTCCATGTGTGTTTGGTCAACTTCACCTAAAAAAAGAAGGTACAGAAAGGCTCGGAGTTTCCTTGTGTTCACGTTCTCCTCTCGTCTGAAAGGATGGAGAGAACGCTCTCTCTTCTCTCTCTCTCCGTGTCTCCTTTTTGCCCTTGTCCGGTCAGTGGAAAAATAAAACAACATTCCATTTAAATGGAATTTGTAAGCCATATTTGAAGTGGGGAAACAATTACATGTGCTCTTGATTAATATTGATCAATTGTGGGGTTTAAAGTGGACACGGTGAGTTTTGTCTAAAATAGGAATTCCATTTTGGAATCGAAAACTCCCTTTTATGAAAATAGATGGATATATTATAGCTACCTACCTTATATGAACAAGAGTCGGACTAATTGTGAATCACAACACGGATAAGTAGAGTTCGTTGAGCTTTTATAAACCGGTAGAAGAATAAACAACGAGGTACTATTTAATCAATTTTTACACCAGCCTTCTACCTAAATTTTGCCACTCACCTTTTAAGACTGTTGCTGGAGTCTTGTCCAAGTTGCTTTCAATTACACACTACACCATGCTTACTTTAAGTTCTGTTGCATAATGTACATATGCACCTAGGTGTACAAATACCTCTATACTCCATTCGACATTGTATGAAAAGAAATTACCACGTTCTGCATGTCAAGTAATAAAACTGATTTTTGTAAAAAAAAAATACCTACTACATACTGCCACTAATGAAACTATTTATGACAGTGTAACATAATTAGCAATAAAATGCTACTTTTATTTAAAGGTGCTTATAGAAAATTGAACTCTTTCCCTTTGTAAGTAAAAGCATCTACATAATTTCTCAGTTAAAAGATCTACGTGCTAAAATTTGAGAAACCTAATCTATAAACATATCGTTCACAAGTTTTTAGCTAAAATAGACATAGACAGTATTGGCACTTTACTGAGGCACACATACATATCCCGCTTCTTTGGCGTAAGTACATACTTCCTGACAATCTGTCATCAGACGCACTTTCTCCAAAGAGAAAAATGTACAAGTGTGCAGAGTTAATGAAAAGTGAAACAAGTTTAATTTTGATTGCAGCTGCGTATCTACATTCCCTTCATTAAAACTCATTCCTGATGCAGTCTCATTTCACGTTCTGGAGAAACCACCCTTTGTAATCCCTCAAACTGAAAGGCATTGGACAACGGAATGATGCAAGGCTTTGAAGACGCACACTTGGCGTATCTTCATACGAAGGGAATTCTTACATCAGTACTGACATGCTTAGTTTTGACTCCACGTTTTGAAAAGGCATACCTGCACTTATTATGCCCATCAAAGTAAAGTAGATTTCCTGCACGACGTCAGTCTCCAGTTCTGAGATATTTGCTTTTCATCTTCTTGTTTTCCCATCTGGACGAAATAAGAATGAGAAAACACTTTTTCATGATCATGAGGCATGAGCATTAGCATCACAAGCGCATTAACAAACACATTGTAAAACGTTTTCATTCCCCTTTCCCTTCCATCTATCTCTCGGATCGACGGACAAAATTGGATTTACTTAGTATGAAGAATGCAAGTGATAAAATAACGCTTGACCAAGAGAGTCAAAGCGAGAACTCTTTTTCTGGTTCTCGCTTACACTGCAACTTTTGCACGCAGCATTTCATCTTGCCCTGTAAAAAAATGCATGTAAAAGTGCATGTTCAGTCCAATAAGGAGGGCCAAAAGTGGTCCTTCGTAGATATATATAAAACTTGAACGGCGTATTATATTGGGAACGAGCGGCCATTAACATCATCTCAGCTTGGAGCAAAAGTAAAAAGAGCAAGCGGCCTAATTCCACAGATTTTTTTTTCAAAATGTACCATCATTAGTGAGACAGTAGGTACGTGCGTAATAAAAAAGAGGAAGGTATTTACTAAAACACGTCGTGTATCCATTATTATTATTATGATCACAATATGGGTGGACGGACAGGCAGATAAAAAAAGTAGATGAACAATAAGGAAAGCCCATTCTCTTAAAAACTAAATATAAAAACAAACTTTAGCTTGTCCTTACGTGGAATGTGCACACACACACATTCTTATGAGGAAACAAAAGGAGCTCGAAGAAATTTTAGAAGAAGAATGGATCGTTTAGGTTAACTACATACTTTTATAGGATTTCGAGAGAAGCGATGGACAAGCTGAAAGCATCCATGGGCTTTCCTTCTCTTCCACCAACTGGAAAATTGGTGACTGTCAGGGCGAGCAGGGCTAATTTTCAAATCCACATAAAAGGACTTAAGAATAGAATCAAAAAGGTAAATTAAGCTAATGGTCAAAGTTTAAAAGATGAGTGAGCGGAGCACATTTTCCCCTTCTACGAATATGTTTCCTTGTATGTAATGTGTAAAATGTACATGCCATTATAGGCAGTAATAAACCTCATGGCTGTAATATATTACTTTGAAAATTAAGTAAAAGTAAAAAGTCAAGCTTTTATGTCCTTCCTCTGAGAGTACGCAGTTTTTGTGGGACTGTAATTGGAACACGACTTTTGTGACTCACATTATCGTGTAGATTAGAGCTTAAAAACAAAGAAAGGCGGAATGGTAAAAACAATTTCAAGTTTTACACTTACTTCTTTCCACTCTTGCCTCGCCGTAAGGCATTTATGTGTGCAGTGTCCACTGAATTAACTTTTTTGTAAGCTTTCCTTTTACACTGTGGATGCATTTTGCATGATGACTCTCTGGAAAAAGCCCATGTGCTTGTAACTTGTAATGGTGATGATGAGAAATAATATGAGGAAATATTGACCTTTCCTCGAGTTTCATTTACAAGGCTCAGCATTTTCTTCGTGTTTTTGTTCGTGTGACCAACATATTAGAAAATGTCTGCTCATGTCAACCTAAAAAGTCCGAGAGGCCAAAATGCAATGGAATGGTTTACACAAAAAAAACTTTTACTTTCATTCAACAACACCGAAAGTTGGGCAAAAAAGTGAGTAGGTATGTTCTTGCTTCGTTGTCACAATACTCTGCAGACGATGTTGAATCAATTTAAGAAAAGTAGTCAACACAGAAAAGGCGGGTTAATTATAGATGAAGTTTTCTGCATGCTTCAATAATTGTAATTACATAAAAAAATTGCCCTTTCACGAATTTCGTTAATTTTTCCGGTAACTGCAATCATAATCAGATGAAGCTAGAAAGTATACTAGTATGCAATATAATATTCTGCACAGAATTTATTGCCGTTGTTGGCTAGACAAGCTTGAGTCTAGTTCAGTTCAATTCGGACTCTTCTCAAGAAAATACAACTCTATAATACAACTTTTTTTCTAAAAAATATGTTTTCCAGCTAATCGGTTATTTTCGTGTTTTAAATTTTCGCCTGTCATTCAGATTGTAGTTATTTATTTTCCAAGATAAAGAAGCGGATTGAATAACTACTCAAAACATCACTTCTCCTGCAGTAAAACATTACGATAAGACACCAGACCAGTCGGGTCAAGTAGCATTATATTATAGAATGTGCACCAAAAGCTGTATAGCCGTGTGCTCCTTACCTGACGTAACATTGCGCTTTGGGGAAGGTTCATGAAAAATATCCGAGTAAATGGTGCAATCAAAACAACAATGGAATTTTAAACGAAGTAGAATGGCAGAGACGGACGCATTTTTTCTGACGTCGCAAGGAAAACGTATTGTGCAAAAAAAGCTTTCATTCCAAACATGGACAGTAAAAGCGCAGAGTGAGATAGCATTCAGCAGGAATAAATAAGTCGACCAAATATCTACACTCACATTTCATATCACAGCGTATTGAAAAGCGAGAGAGAGAGACCCAACCATTTTATCAATTATTGCGGACCATAAATATTTCAAAAAAGTAGTCTTTTGCTTAAGTGGTTTTCGTATTACTTGCACCAATACTACAATGTTAGCTTCTGGTCAACAGAATTTTTATATGTCCGTTTAGATTTCTGGTTGACTGCCAAAAAATACAAGAGTTTGGGGACTAGACACTGAGTTTCTGACAAACAATATCGTGTACATCATTAAGTAATGCACATTATGAGTGAAGTGGTAAGGCGAAAACATTTACATAAAAGTTGGATGAGTTTCTTATTCTTGTCATCATTCCGCATAATGGAGTGCCTCTCAATTTTATCGTGATTTTTATGTATTCATGGAAGATATTAAAATATTTTTTGAGAAAAAGAAAAAAATGTCTAATCATCAGCAATTCTTTTGTGTGATGTGAGTATTTGGAATTCCTCTGACAGATTATAGGCTACTTAAAGTTTTTGCGTTGGGCATGCTGATGATGAGTGAGGAATCAGCAGCAGGGATATAATAATGTACAAGGAACCTTTCAACTTTTTCGTCATAATAAACATCATATCATTCCTTGAATCTATCAAATAATTAAAATATATTAGCTTGTTTCGACTCACAAAACGTATTCCCTTTCATTCTTACAGAAGGTTTTGAAGTCTTCTCGTGAAAAAAAGGTTTGAGTTTAAGCCAATTTAATCTGTGAGTAATAAAATTAAAAGATAAACGAACTTGACAAGGTTGTTTGGGCCACCTGCAGCGAGACAAAAACTCCAATACCTTTGGAGAGCTGTACTCGGCTCAAGTACCAAATAGTAATTACTCGAGGTTTCAATAACGTCTTGTGTCTCGCTGAAAAAAAAACTTTGACGAAGGACTGTGTGACGTTGTATGATAAAGTTCTTGCATTTGGTGGTAATTAAAACTTATGTGATGCGCTAATTAAATAGGGGTGAGGCCAAAGCGAAGAGAAATTGCACGTCGTTGATTCCCTTTTTCGTTCCTCTTATGGCAAATAATTAATGGAGGCTCAGCTTTCGGAGATGTGTATCATGTGTGAACTTTGTTAATTTGCAGGGATCGTGATGAAAATTTCAAGAAGATAGATTACATTATCAGGTGTAACATAAAAAGAGCAACTTGCAATACAATTTTTTCAGTGCAAGGTATTGATAGATTAAGTTTACCAGCCTCACTAGACATTTGTAAGTTTTAAACAACTTCATAATTTGTAGCTTGCATAAGTTCAAATTGGCATATTTGCTGCTGTTTGGCTAATTCAGTTAAAAATTGAGTACGAATGAAGCATGTGAAAATATTTACGACTTCCAAATACTAAATACACATGTCTAACCTTCAGACGTTACCGCCATGCGAGTTATTCAAAGATTTACGGCATGATGTTATCTCTTGCATCAAGTGCAGACATCTAGTAATTAAAAGTTAATAGCATGGGAAAAAAATAATGTCGTCTTTCTTCTTGAACGTTTCACCGTCTCAGGGAGGGAAAGAAATTGGCTATATGCAAATTTCGTAAATAACTACCCATGCCATACCTGTCCAGTTCATCATTTCAAAACTCTTGTTAGAAATACACATATATGGTGCTTCCCTTTGTGGCGTTGATCCGTTGCTGACGGCATATTTGTATTAGATTTTCGGTCACGTTTGCTATAATCCCCAAGAGTTGACCACAAAGTATACGCTGAGATTTAACTGACCATGTCTATATTAATTATTATATTCTTCCCACATCTACCTAACTAAGTACATACATAGTCCGGATTTTTTTTTACAATTTTTGGCATGGCATGAAGAATTTAAGAAAAAATGTTTTTAGAATTTGTATTCTACTCTGCGCAATAGATCATCGAAATGCTAGTCAAAAAATTTCAATCCATTTAAATTCCAACTTTTAGAGAGAAAAAAAATTCAGCTTTTTATGAATAAAATGTCATGTGTCAACTTGCCAATGTCTTACTCACGAAGTCGTCTGAGCCAAGGAAAACACGGAATGGTACTTTTGTTGTC
>JAHZMY010002180.1:0-15540 GCA_027743915.1 Seira sanloemensis | reverse complement strand
GTGAAGACCGTTGGAGAACCACCAGAGCCTCAGTATGGCCAGGGAATTGTAATGGATGAGAGGCGGCGACAGTTATACGTGATTGGGGGGACGACAGGTTTCGATTTTACCATGGACATTCATAAGCTGGACCTGGCGACGGCGTCGTGGGAGCTAGTCCATGCCTGCAAAGGGGACCAGCCGGCGGAACCCCCTCCCAGGTACCGCCACGAAGTCGGCTTTGATGGTCAAAACATATACATATTCGGAGGAGGAACTTCGGTCAGCGCATATACCTTGAAAATTGTTCCTACCTTTAATATATTTACCAAAACATGGCAGATGCTCAAAACAAAGAAGAGTAGGGCTTTTAATCCGGACGGTGAAGGCAGCGGTGAAGGATATGGTATAGGATTTCCTAGTCGTCGGAAGTGCCATTCTTCAGTTCAAATTGGGGATGATTTTTTCATCTGTGGCGGATGCAACAACACGAAAGTTAACAATGATATTTGGAGATTTCATATCCCAACCAGACAGTGGCAATATATTCCGATTCAAATGCCAGTCCCACTGTCGTTCCACACCGCCTGTTTAACCTCTGCAGGATCTTGCATGTACATATTTGGAGGAGTAACCGACATTGAAAAAGGCCTACGCACGAATCGAGTTTTCAAAATTTGGCTGAAGGTGCCTAAACTAAAGGAAATTTGCTGGGAAGCCTTGTTACACATGAACAAGGGAATTCGTCAAAAAAGGCACCAAGACTTACTAGAACTTGGAATTCCAATGGATTTTGTAAGAAGAGTTCACCCATCTCCGCCAAGTGGAAAGCCAGATCCGTCTGTTGAAAGTTTGTGGGAATCTGACCTGCTTAAAGCATGTACCGAGTCTTGTAGTTCTGCAACTTCAAGAAAGAGTGGATGCGTGAACAGTTTCGTGTGATTTCAATTACGATATACGACTAGATCGCAGTACGCGGCGGAAAATAATTAGTATTTTAAAATAAACCATGGCCTATCGAATTAATTTAATGTAAGAAACATTATGTATTTCACTTTAATGTTTTAAAACTCGCTGTCACATACAAACTAATAAGCTTAAATGCAAATAAAATTTACAACATTCTTGTTTTGTTAAAAACTAAAAAGTAGCATGCATAGACTTGCAATTATTCAATTTATTCGACCGTAAACTTTAAAATACCCTTCCAAACATTTGAACTTTAAAGCGTACTCCGTCTTCCATGATATGAAACAAAAAACTCATTTAATCAGTACTAAAATACATGCATAAATAATATATGATTATGCCAGTCACCAGATGCAATGTCGGGAACAATCGACAACAACATCTTTTCGCTAACTAACGTTTATTCACTCGGAATTTGACAATCCTCGATCTTGCCATCATAAGGGGAATAAACCTTGAAGGAAAAATCTGTCTTGACGAACGAACCCTATCAAATACAATCAAGGTCATGCTATTTATTTTCCATAATTGGTAAAGCTTATAATTTCCCCAAACAAGTTACTGACCGGATTAGCAAAGGTGCAACTTAAGTTTTCCAGTTCTTCTGTAAAGGGATCTGTCTTGTCGCCGACTATTACCAAATCCGGAAGAGGATATAAAGACATCGAATGACCAAAGCTCCAATATATAGGACAAACATGTATTGGAAGGGGACAAAGCGTGGCTTGGCCAACTAAAGTTGAGACAAACTGTAAATAATATTTAAAACGAATGATAATGAAACCTGAAACTTATAGAGGAACTGTTTAAAAAATATCGCAACTAAATGTAAATGTCACAACTCACATGATGGGCCATGCTGCCGGTGTTAGGGAAGTGTAACGAATTTCTGTACATTTTTGTTAAAATATCTTCTCTAAATACAACAATTTGTTTTGTGCAGTATTTAATTCGCATGGGATTTGAAGAGAGTACCACATTCTTAACTTTGTCCTTGAGAGGTTGGATAATGCAATCCGCGAACGGTGGTCTGCAAAGAAATTCAATTAAGACTTGGAATTAGTTTAGCTTTTGAATTGATCATCTTTTTAAATGAATGAAAAATTTAGGCTTACCTAGGAAAGATATTAATAAAGCCGGGGTCAAGAGGGCCAGGTACAAATACAAACTGAGAGCTTTCGTTGATGCTTGGAAATTCGGAAATAGTGTCGGCTAATACGCTAAACTGATTACGAAGAGTCATTGCGCTTTGAGCTCCATGAGGCTCCGCTAAGAAGTTTCCCATAAAGATAAAGCACAAAGGAGGAGTGTCAGAATAACCCTCGAACAGGATTTTCAACTTGTCAATCACCTAATATTTTAAAAAACCCACAATAATAAGTTTGGAATTGAATTGTTTAGTACCAACATTAAAAATGTGTTCCAGAAAAATGTTAAAATACCGCAACATTATCCAGGTGCACGTCCGAGAGGATTACAAACATGGCGTTATCATTCTCCCGTTCAATAAGTTCTAATCTTTCCCGATTAGCGTAATGTGGGCCACCAAAAAAGTTTACGGATTCAAAATATGACCTGTACAATAAAATAGCATACCACATGTTTTAATGATGTACGATTGTATTTGCAGTTAAATTAATCTGTTAAATTGAATTCCGTTTTTGGCTCTACCTTGACACATCCGGAGATTCTGGAGGTGGCAGCCCAATGGCATTGACATGAAATACTTTGTCATCATAATAGCCCTCCGCTAAAACGAAACAATTTTCTGTGTAAAGGCCCGTGTGGAACATGGCATCTGATAAATCCAACTCCACACTTCCGGTGATGTCCTCCAAATGATACTTCCCTTCCACCAGTTGAGTGAGCATTCCCAAAACTATCAAGTCCGTGATTTTGGAAGAGGTGCCCATGAGGAACTCGACAGTTTTTAGTTTGTACTTCTGTTTACCATCTCGATCCCCGTGTACTTGTGGAGAAAATAAATCATGATGAAGTGTGCGTTGAAGGAGAACAGCATACCTACGAAAGTTAAAAATATCAGTCACTCAAATGATTTAACTGAAATTATTTTTGAGTAAAAAACAACTTTTAAACTTGCCTTTCACTTATAAACGCTCCTTTGTCACTGGCGTCGCTAAATAAGGCACGGAGCTTGTTACATGGAAGGAATTTCTTTTTATCAGTGTCATATTTAAATCTTGGAATATCAAAAGCATTGATGAACGAGAGGATATCCCCTTGACTTTCCAGTTCTCCTTTCCCACATTCCTGCAATTTAAATCAAATTATTAATTTAAACGAGAAAAGATTCGAAAGGAATTCCAGAGTCATTATCGACAAGTCTATACCTTCGCCGCACTCTGTATGACATCTTTGGTAATCAAACTTTTACTCAGGGGAGCCTTCTGGACAGTCTCGATAAGCTTGTTGAGCCAAGTTGACTGTTCTCGAGAGGATAAAGGGGTTAATATTCCGACAATGTAGTCAGCAGCTTCACTGCAAAATGACAAAACAAAGTTTTGTTTAACCGTAAGTAAAGCACATTTTAATTCGAGACAACGCTGTTAAGAACCTAACTAAATAACTCGTGACCAGTCTTATTACCTGTTTACACGTAATCCATTCATGCGAAACTTACAAGACACCTCCTTCCTTAGTACGTCGGTCATCTTCAGTTATTATTACGGATTTATACTTTTACTACATATAAAGTTTAAATACAGCACTTCACTTTTTTAATTGTCTTGTTGCTAGTTATACACCTCAGTCCAGAAATAGAAATAATTGAATAGGTTAGATTCAATGCCAACCATGTGCTGTCTGTGGGTCCTGTCCACATTAGAGTTAATGGGAAAATAGGTTTCTAAACACTTGACTGAACTGACTGAAAAAAGATAACTTTGACAAAACTAGAAAAAACAAAATGAGTGCACATTGCAATTTTCACTTTCATGAGTTTCATCAAAGAAAAGTGACTTTTTTCTAAATAATAACAAACAAAGGCCGCCAAATGCACATGAATCTTCCCGGCTGAAGGAACAAAGACTTTCCTATGCATGCATCAAATACTATTATTGACAAAGACGGGTTGCTGGCTGAAGGCAACAGAAGAGACAGGAAATGGTGAGAGCCATGCAAATTAAATTATTCGAGAAACTAGTTTTAAATCTTATTAACTAACGTCAACTTTAATTAACAAAAAGTCTTTATTATTCGCATTTACCATTTTAGTCTTTACAGTGCTAACAACAATTTACAAGATCAATACGAGTAGGCTAGACCTACTTGGCTGCTGAACAACTTTGAGAATATAACAACAAATATTTATTTAGCTAGATTTTACATTTTATCAAATTCTTTTTCTATTGTCACTGTCGGTCGTGTTCCTATCAGAAAATCTAGATCCTTTCCACAAATTGAGAATCATCTCGGATCCACGCTCTGATATCATTATGGTTCCGGCGTTCGTGTTTCTTTAATATAAAAGTTAACGTTACCTTATTTTAGACCTTCATAAAATGAATAAAATTGTTATTACATTATAAAATCAGACTACATACCCAATAGGCACCCGAGGCATGACGGAAGCGTCAAACACTCTAAGTCCCGTGATCCCAATCACGCGGAGTTGAGTATCAACAACGGATCCTGGGGAATCTGCAGCGCCCATTGTTGCTTTTCAAACAAGAACACATACAAATTATTTCAGTAAAAAATATTCTGCATAAAATTATATTCAAAAGAAAAGATCGTTACCAGAGCCCACAATATGATGTAAACTGACAGATTGCCAACGCGCATAACATTCCCAATATGCGTCGCTTCTAAATTTGTAGTCTTCACATTCCCGCAAGACTTTATCCGTGAATCTTCCACCAACCGCTGCAAACGTGTCTGTATCTTCAACAATTTCAATACATTTTTTGATCCCTTCCACCATCACATCTATATCATGTCGGTTGTCAAAATAATTTGGTTGAATTCGAGTTGGTGACATAGGATCAGCATTCCTCAGCCGGATGAAACCACGAGCCAATGGTCGTGCCACCGAGATGATTAGGAAAAACGAGTGAAAGCCGACTGCATGGCTGTAGTACTCCTCCCACAACGATTTGGTCAAACCGAACCCTCTAGCAATCTCTGACGGAAAGTTTTCACCTGCAGACACCCCACAAACAATGACTTGGACATCCGGCCAATCTCCTTCACCCCGAGCCTTTGCCAATGGCGTTGCAAAGAATCCTGTGGCTTGAGTCCCGGCCGACGTCAGGGCACCCTTCCCTTGCACGATAAAGCGGCCAATGGTGGACGGATTAATGACATCTTCCCCGATCGAAAAATGAATTGGCTCATTCACAAAGAACGGACCAAGGTACACGGATAAATGATCCTGTAAATTAAGACCCACTGGCAAATCCTTGACCAAGGGAATTCCAATGTTTCTCAAGTGTCTGCGTGGCCCAACCCCCGAAAGCATCAGAATCTGGGGCGTGTTCATGGAGCCTGCTGAGAGGATAATCTCCTTCTTGGCAAAGGCATGCTTGATTGATCCATGTCTTTCGTACTCGACACCATACGCTCGTTTCTGCGAATCTATTAGGACTTTTCGAACATGCGCATATTTTCTGATGGTTAAAGTTAGGCGATTTCGTAATGGATCGAGAAAGGCTCCATTTGCTGCGGCTCGTCGCCCATCCTTCATTGTATATGTGGTGGTGTCAAAGCCTTCAGTAATGTTGCCGTTAATGTCAGTTCTCGCGTATCCCAGTTCTTGGGCAGCTCTTACCCATGTTTCACCGACACCCGTAAAATCAGGCTCTTGGAGATGTAACGGACCTGTCCGTCCGTGGTATCCGTTATCTTCCCATCTTCCAATGTAAGTTTCTGATTTCTTAAAATATGGCAGAACACCTTCGTAGCTCCATGATGGATCTCCAGTTAATTGACCCCACAGGTCGTAGTCTTTGGGAGATCCTCTGCAGTGGATTAGGAAATTTAGGTTGCTTGTACCTCCAAGGTTTCTCCCCTGACTCCAGTTTGATCTCTAAAATCCATGAAGGAAAAAATCTACAACGATTATTATGTAAATTTTAAAAAATATAATGCTAGGTGAAGGTATGTAACAAACATTTTTGGGTGACCCATAGCAGGAGTGCTTTTGGGGTACAGTTTTGTGACGCCAGTCAATCTCGGGATAATTTAACATGAGTAGTGACATGGCTGGGATAAGTTGGAAATCATTCATTTCGCCCCCAGCCTCAAGCAAAAGTACGTCATAAAACTCGGATAAGCGATATGCGGCGACGGAGCCTCCAGTGCCTCCTCCGACTTAAAGATTGATAAAAACGTACATTTACCATTATTTCAATTTAACATATTGGTAAAATGTCGCCAAACTGACCTATAATAAAGTCGAAATGGTCTTTCTCTGTTTGAAATATGCTGTATGCTGTGTTTCCAACCGAATCGCTCAATCTGAATTTTTGAAATAAATAAATTATAATAGAAGTTGGTTTTTTGAGTATTAGGTTTTACAATTTACAATACCTGACCTGTCATATGAACTCCATGTCCGAAGATATATCGTTATGGAAGACAACATGGTGGCTGTAAGTCATTATTTTCAAATTTTGATATTTCGTAAAACTAAGTTTCTGCTGAAGTAAGGTGATTTTCTTTTCAAACCTATCACAGAGGCAGTGATTCCCCCAAAGGGTCTCGCCGGGGCCTGCTGCTCCGCCTGCCTAGCTTGGCGAAAAATTGCTGAAATATGCATATTGCAAATGAATGCACAACTCTGTTTTGCAATTAAATAATAATATGCATTTAATTTAATTTTTGCACTAATCACAAGGATTCAGTGCCTTTTTAAAAAAATGGTTCACTCATACAAGTTAATACACCCCAAATACTTTGCTTATACTGAATCCAAACTGTCATTAATTTTAGCAATGGCATAATCAGCCTCCATAAAAATTTCTAATAAGCACATTCATGCATCGATCATTGGCGATGGCGATGGGGACAAATCAGAATAGCTAGGTCAGCTCGCTACAGCAGTTTATGCTCAAGTACAGACATTAACACTGGACATTTGCATTGAATGAGAGTTGTCAGAATAAATCATTTCGTCAAATGAAAAAAAAACCTATTCCAAACCGCAATCGTATCGTACATATCCAATTGGTAAAAGTTCCCTTTACCAGTTTGCCCCATGGTTTGGGATAGCGTTACCTGAAGGACTGGTGGAAATATCTAACGCAGATTAGTACTTTAATATTCAGCTCTGGGTTTTTGCATCGTGCACTTTCCCTTTTAAAAAGTGCTATTTTGCCACCATTTACATTAATCATTTCCATATTTACTATTGATGACGAGAATTAATCTTTTGAGTTTGTCTGACGAAAAAATACTCCGCACACTTAAATATAACTAAAGTATATATATAAGCTATTTAAACCCTTAATTGTGAAAAGAATTGTAGACTCGATAGATCTTTAAATGCGATCTTTAATTAAATGCAAGGTCTAATTCCGACTTAAAATATCGACAGGCAAAAACGGCTACAAAAAGTCTTCGTCAATTTGTGAGGAACTTTTCAGTAGAAGGTTGGCAGGACATAAGGAAGAATAATAATGAAACCGGAAAAAATTGAAGGCGAAACGAGTAAAAGTAGAGTTTTGGAATATAATGTTCAGGACAGATGCATAGGCTAGTTGCATACAATATTGAAGTACAGGATCTCTTGGAGAATATTTAATGCTGTGTTCTGTTATTGATGAATTTAAAAGTTTTTAGTGTAGTATCTGAATTAATGAAAATTTAGACCGCTTGTTAAACTAAATGGTTTTAGGTATATCCGTATTTTGTGGTTACAATATTAACTGAAAGTGAGTATGAAATAAAATGATCACATCAGTTTCGGCATTGTATCGATGCATGTGTGGTTTTTATGAACTCTGCGACTAATTTTCCAATGATAAATATATCGGCACAATAGGACAATAAAAAAAACTTTAAAGGTGTTGTTACGCTCAAGCTTGGATTCCACCGTATAGCATATCCGGTGTGCATTTTTCTTAAAATGATCCATTGACTAATTGGTAATATCTTTATGCTCTTTTACATGGACATAAATTTGGAAACGAATGTTATTCGTGGATGGCATCTACACGTCTAATAATAAAAATTCTCATGAAAAATGGATTGACACCCGGTATCTTTTAAAATGCATAAAATCGACTATATATAAAAGTCGAGAATTCTCACATTTTTATTAGTCATTATTTGTTTTGCATCTTCAACGCAATTAACTGTATCTGAACGTATTTTTACTCTTACCTGACTCAGGCACATCTACAGGCATACCTGACTCACTCATTGAAGCAGACTAAAGTTCGACTGAATATTTTACATGAAAAACTAAATGTAAGCGTCCTGTCCACAGAAAGCAAAAAAAAATCCGACATACACATCTACACACGTCTAATTGTTAATATATGTACATCTCGCAATACACACGTCACATCACTGTGTGTGCCTTTATCTATGACAAAAATTAGTAAAAAGTCATTATTATTAGTCATTTAAAAAAAGTTCGTTTGTGACAGTAACATACCTAGATGTAGAATAGGAAGGTGACGCAATCGGTTTTTCGTATTTAGATAAAGTGAGATAATTTTGTTTGAGTGGAGAGGAAATCCTATATATCCCACACTGAACAGAAGAGCAATGTTGGCACCCATTAAACTCCTCACACTCCTACTACTCCTCAGCTGTTACTGTTGCGTACCTAGCCTCACGAAGTCAATTATGGTAAGCATAATTAAATTAATTTAACCCTTTATAAAAGATTTTGAGCCTTCATTCTCAAGTGCTCATATATTTCCTAAAAATACGATTTTATTTGCACATGCCAGGAACTCCCAGAAGCACAACAAATTGCTCTTGAGTCGTCCGGAGAACTATTGCCTCCAGAAGCCTTAGTCAGCAGAACTGAAAAGGACTTGGCAGCGATTCGCTCCAAATTTCCAGAGGTAGCTGATGTCACCCACACACAGAAATGGCAGGCTGGTAAAGTGATTGTTCAGGGCGTGAAGAAGGAAAGCCTTGACAGGATTAACACCAGCCCCTATGGACCATCAGAAGCGAAAGCAATTTTCCAGGATACAATTTACCTGGTCACATTCCAGAAACCGTACAATCCAGAGAAGCTCGGAGAAGTTTTGAAGCAAGAGTTGGGAATCGATGGAGCCCGACCTGATGGTGTCTTGGGAGGTTCTTCCAGTATTACTTTGACCTCGGATCCGTCGGGAACAAATACCTACGTGTTTTTCAAAGGATCTGGAGACTGTTTTGCGGGGTGCATAAACAAGACTTTTTGGAAGTTCACCGTGGGACAGGATAACTCTGTTGAGCTCGTTCAGCAAGGTAATGAAGACCCGAATGCTGATGGGTCTGGCCGTCCAATGGGAATGGGGATCGGAATGTTTTAAAACACTTTGATATGCACACATATTTACATTTTATTTTACATTTTAATTGTTGTACCTGAATTGTTGAAAAAATTAAACGATTAAATTAAATTGTACATATTGATCAATTATGACTTCTTCAAATGTGTGTATGCTTGAGTTTTACATTTGATTTTGTGTTTTTGTCACATTGCAAAATTGCAATTTTAGTTTTATAAATTATAATTATGTTCAAAAATTCAGATCAAAGTGACTTTATTGATTCATCCTTTATCAATGATTCTAGATACGCATGCTGCATAAAGATGATAGGAGTAGTCGTTTTGGAAGGTGGAGTGGATATTGCATAAATTAAGCGTATCCCAAGCACGAAGCCAATGAGTAAAATTGTATTGTTAAATGTTGGGATTTCCTAATAACGATTTTAAGATAAGATTAGGAAAACATTATAATGTAATGCAACATGAGTATGATGTGCTGCAAAGGAACTTTTCGATGCACTTGTCTGGACTTTGATGGTGTAAAATTGTATTTATTGTAAAATTAAGTTACTACATTGCATGACCTTAAACTGAAATTGCAATTTTGTATTTGTTATCGCGAGTATTGGATACTGTGGTGGGCGTCGTATGGGGCTACGTACAATATGTCTCTGTACTCTGTTTTCTTTTAATCAAATCTTGCTTATTCCTTAGAAAGATGACACGATAAGGTCAGTGTTTAATCTGGGATTACAAATATTTTTCATTTCCAATTCGTGCATATCTAGGACAATGCGACTCACTTTCGATGATTATCTACAGTACAGTTGAGTCTACGCTCATAAAACTGTATCATCCTAATGGACATTTTTAATTGAGACTAGAATAACGCAGAACGCTAAAGTCTTGGTAAATGACAGGCAAACTGCATTTGACTTTTGGAATAATGTATGTATTTATTTTGCTTCTCGACTGGTGTTGGTCCAATCATTCCTGCCAAAATATTACCGGAAGTTATTGTGATTGTTGTACATTACAATTACCACCATTACCGCCATCACCTCCCATTAAATTACAATAGAGACAACTTTATTCTTTCAAAATTAAAGAGTTATCAAGGTCGTCGTCGTCGTGGATTGTGGTTGTTCGAGTAATTTTTTGTGATTTTTTTCTTGTAGTATAACGTGATTTTGGAGACTCTGAATGAATCATGTCATCAAGTCCTCAAATCATTATCCCAACCCGTCCGTTGAACCGGCCGATTAAAGTTGGGCGATTATATGTCTCAATATAAACATTATGAGGCAGTTAGCCTTCAAGACATTTTTGCAGTTTTTGTCTTCTACATTGTTACTTTTGTAGCAGGCATATGGCATATCTGTAAACGGCTTCCTATGATTTTGCATGCAATGCGCATGCATGCGTATTGTTCAAGTAACAAGTGTCAGTGACAGTGTCAATGAAAAATGACTGCAAATTAGTTCAATTTCGTTACCTTTCCTAATTACATTGTACCGCTGGTATTTGAAGTTCATTAACGTCTTCCTTCCTTCCGTTTTTTTCTAATTAATTCGTAGACAAGTTTTGCAATGTTGCCGTTTGGAACCACAGACGATGACTCATATCGTAGCCGCAAAATTACGTTGCGATGAAGCGCAAGGTCCTTGACAATGAGACGGACAAACAGATATTAAACACCTTGCAATTTAAAGATAGAGTTTGTAAATAAACAGATTTTATTTTTTATTTAAACTGAGACAGATTGGAACTTGATTTCCCATTTGACCCACATATTTTACTGTTTCCTTTCAGTTGCAGCTAAACTTATGTTAGCATTCATTCAAAGTTTCGTTGTGACAGTGAAGTGTAACCCACAAAGACTTGTTGAACGAGGTTTACCTACATATATTTCGGTGTAATCATCTTTTTTACAAACTGTCAAATTGTCAGATTTTCTGCCATGTGAAAGGATTAAGCAACTTTATAAACTTTTTAAACCCCATCTTTTACGAAATTTTTTCGCGTCATAATTATAAAAAGACAAGTTTATACTTAACTTGCAAGACGTGAGGGATTTAGGATGCTTTTATATAAACATTAATTTGAATGACACGATACTTTTCCAAACCAGGCGTAATTTTGTCTTACGTCCCATCGGGATTACCCACCATCATAATAATCTTTACGAAGAAGTTACAAAAATGTAAAGTGTTGGACATTTTCCACGAAACACAATATTTCCCCGTAAAACTGAGACAGAGCCACACAAGATTATTGAACCTCGCGTGTAGAAGATTTAGGATTCATACAAAGAACTTATACCTAGCAAGTACCAATCAATCGCAAGCTTAATTTTCCGGTTTTAACACATTGTAATTATAAATACCTAAGTATTGTGCAACAAAGAGATATATGTATGACGAAACACATTTGACAGTCATGAAAAAATCCAATCATTCTATGATATTCCAAAGGTTTATATGTTTGGATTTGGACAACACATTTATTGTTAATTTGACAACGCCACATACATTCCAGTCTAAATCGCCAAGCATTCTTTAATTAATGTGCGTCTGTAAACTGTCAATTTCTCATTTGAAGCCACATTGTGATTTCCATTTGATTTGCGTATTAATTTCGAGCGCCTTACTCATCACCACATTGTATATTTTACAGTGACATGATGCATAGCTAAATAATTTTCATAAACCGTCTCATGAGAATCTATAATATCTGCTTGGCTTTCAATATGCAGCAACAGGTTTTCTGCTGACGCACGTTTCTGTTTTGTCTGAATATTCGTCTTCGGCGGAATCCCCAAATGAAACATGTAGCGTGTAAGGAATTTGTATGTTGTGTTATACAACGCGATAGTAATCATTGCCTGCACCTGCAGTATTCACCAGTGTTGAAGAAGAAAAAACTTTGTTGCTCCTTTAATATTCACCTAAATATGAATATGAGTTCAATTCAAATGGAGAAATATCCACAAAAAGGTTGAAGCAAGCTTCCTACAGCACTACCACATTCATTCAAGTTAAAGGCGTGTGGCAATACCTATACTACGACCATTAAAATATAAAAGGAGGAAATACTCGCATAAAATCTCGCTTTTGCTCTTTCATTATTGTCTTGTCAAAAAATAATTTGCCGTCTGAGGCAGTCATATACAGAAGCCAAATACAAGTTGACTAAACATGTGCCAGTGAATACATATTCAACAAGTACTATAGTTGTATTGTAGGTATTTCGAAAGTGTAAGTCCCAGCTTTTGGCTCTGATGATAAGAATAAAAAACAATAACTTGTAGTATCTTTTGTGTATCCTATTTGCCTGTACTTGTTTCCAAAAACGTCTGCTTCCTTTATATCGCCTATGATTTTTTTAGCTTTGGCTCTTGTGATGCATGATTTTTGTTAGAAAACTCATTTAAATACAAAAAAAATCTGAATTTATGCATGGGCTTTCTTCATTCTGACAGAAGGTGCATATCAGTTCAGTGGGGTATGCACACAAGATCACTTGTAATTTTAATCATATTTTTTCATGAGTTGACTTGAGCTTCAGTATAAATATGAAACATTCGTTTTACACGAAAATCATTGAGGCAAGACGAAGATCAGAAGATTGAAGGTTTTATACCTGACTCCACACTTATATTTCCAAAAAGATCTTTGTTCCAAGACCGTCTGCAGATTAATTTGCCATTGTTTAATTAAGAGCATCCATGCATACTTACCTAAGTGCATGGACTTAAATAAAACAAAAATACAAATTCCTTGGGGTAATACCGAAAGACGGATAGATCATATAGCTTATTATCCAGGTGTAAAAATTTTGTTTCCTCGCCAAAATTTTGCGAATCTCAAGGAGTGCAGGTAATTCTTGTGAATAGATTTAAAGTTTGAATAAAAGTTGCAGTTTTGGTGTTGCAGTGACAAGTTATGTGTGTGAAAAGAAGAAGTGTTTCGTAGGTTATCNTTAAAGTTTGAATAAAAGTTGCAGTTTTGGTGTTGCAGTGACAAGTTATGTGTGTGAAAAGAAGAAGTGTTTCGTAGGTTATCTCAAAGTTTTAGGTTACGCTCTGCACACGCAATGAAAAATATGATGTTGTGTCCCAGCTTCCGCCATACAGTGATTCCGGTGTTCAAAGTGATCTCACTATGCTTTGTTCTTGTGTCCAGTGACTTGTCCACAAAGCAAAATAGAAAGCAGCCAAATATTATTTTTATACTAGCCGATGATGCGGTAGGCAGTTGAAATGAATTGTGATCCGTTGTGTGCCACATTGTCAAATGTAGTTTAACATGTCATGTCTCTTTCATGCAGGGCTGGAATGACTTCAGTTTTCATGGTTCACCTCAAATCCCCACGCCATAATATTGATGCGTTAGCGCTGAATGGAATAGTTTTAAATAGTTATTATGTGTCTCCATTATGCACGCCGTAAGCACGTGTTCGATACTTTGTATTCACATTTGTTCTGATCATTCAAAAATAATGTTGCATTTTGATGTCTGAAGTTTTTAACAGACAGTTTGATTTCAATGACATGCGTGAACTAAATGTGCCTTTCATTTTTCTACAGAACGAGAGCAGCTATTCAGACTGGAAAGCACCCGATTCATTTAGGTAAAAATCGTACACCAAATAAACTATGTACCTACATATATGCAAATCAATGATCTCAAACTGAAACGAAACCAATCTGTTTTGATGTATTTGCAAAAAGTATTATGCAAAAGCAAATATTGTGTTAAACAACGACCTGATTTAACACGAGCATAAGATGTCCATATAACTTGTTCCATTTGTGTCATCATATTCTTGCATAGCATAAAGTCACGGAAAAGTTGACATGCTTTGGTAATTTGTTGTTTAATATTTAGCCATTTTTGTAACTTGTTCCATTTGTGTCATCATATTCTTGCATAGCATAAAGTCACGGAAAAGTTGACATGCTTTGGTAATTTGTTGTTTAATATTTAGCCATTTTAATCCTTTGCCTTCATTTCTATCCTGGCAGGTCTACAGCATTATGTAATAATGGGAGCTTCCTCCGGGGGCCTACCCCTTAAATACAGCCACATCTCAATCGATGGGAAAGATGCTAACGTAAGGCAATAATTGAGAATTCAAGTTCCAGCTCATTCTGCGTGAACACTTAATTTTCTCATGGGAAATTAGATGAAAAAATGGTTTCTTGTTTACAGTGAGATGCTCATAAAAATATTGCTGTAAAGGTTTAAAAAATCCATACTACTTTTATTACTCTGTGTTTCTCTCATGTAAAGAACAAGTCGACAAGTTGAACTTGTGAAGGTAAAAAAATGAGATGCGAAAGAAAATGCTGTAGCCACATCTCAATCGATGGGAAAGATGCTAACGTAAGGCAATAATTGAGAATTCAAGTTCCAGCTCATTCTGCGTGAACACCTAATTCTCTCATGGGAAATTAGATGAAAAAATGGTTTCTTGTTTACAGTGAGATGCTCATAAAATATTTCTGTAAAGGTTTAAAAAATCTATACTACTTTTATTACTCTGTGTTTCTCTCATGTAAAGAACAAGTCGACAAGTTGAACTTGTGAAGGTAAAAAAAATGAGATGCGAAAGAAAATGCTGATGAAAATTACAAGCATGCAATCGCGTGCGTTAATGATAACTCAATCAAGCTATGAGAAAAGAAAACGAACTTAACACAAAAAGTTAATATTGGCTGAGATGCATGTCGTTTCGTATTACAGGGCTTTGGCTGTTGGGGATATGACTTTAGGAATCAGACTGAAATTTATCGAGGGGTATTTGGCCAGTATGAGTAAGTGCCTAATTGAATTACCCTACTTGAAACTATCTAAGCTATAATTTTGCTGCTAGATTTATGAAAAGTAATGGTAGCACTAATTCACTGAATTTATCAATTATCGACAGTACGGATCTATTTACCGACGAAGCCATCAAGCTCATCTACCGTCAACCTTCTGACAAGCCCATGTTTCTCATGATTACCCACATTGCTCCTCATTCTGCAAACGCTTACGATCCTTTGCAAGCACCTCGAGAAAGCGTTCACAAGTTTAAAGACACCATCAAAGATGAAAACCGACAAAAATACGCCGGTAAATTAATTAGTT
>JAHZMY010002179.1:0-10197 GCA_027743915.1 Seira sanloemensis | reverse complement strand
GATGTAGTTTAGTGGCGAGTATTGCTATGGTTAAGCTTCGTTGTACATTCTGGTTTGTGGTTAAAAGCTCTTCATACGTTGCGCCTTTCTAGTTTATGGAGCACTAGCAAACTTGTCCGTAGTATTTAGTAAAATCAGAAATGTTAAAATCAATTTAATGCAGCCCATGATGACATGGAAGGCAACGTCCAATTCAGGTGGATTATACATTCCTTTAGTCGAAATTATTTCTATAATAATAAACAGTACTTGATAAATTCCTAGCATACATAATTTAATTGAAATACTTAAGCCTTATGAAAACCAGATACACGCAAAATCATCAATGATCATAAAACGTTTAGAGTGCCAACTTGACTTACTTATAAAATTTATGTAATGCAATGTAATTTTTGTCAAGGAGAGAAGGTCTATGCAACGTATTATTGCTTTAGATTTTCTGACTCGCCATCAATAAATGCTTAAAATAGATGTACACAATTCTATCAAAAAGTAACAAGTTTTTTTTTCTCTCGCTCGACGTGCAAGATATTTATATTGTGCGGAAAGGAGATGAAGGATAGTGTGTGTTTTTGGGAGATTTCCGAGTAAAAAGGAATTAGGGAGACCATCTGGGCACTCATAAAATCTTTTCTGCCTTCCACATTATGTACGCATAGAGCAGGGCCGAGGTATGTACAAATGAAAGAATGTGTGGTGCTGAACAAAAAATATTAGTGTTACAATATGACACGCATAACATTATCATAGAAAAATTTCACAACATTAAATAATGTACCATTTTTTGTTGACAACAATAATTTTCATATTTCCCCTGCTTCCACTGCACAGCCACGAAACAATGCAGGGGATGATAATGAATTGGAGAGAGGAGGAAGGAGATGTGTTTCATCGCAGTAGTTAAACTCTCGCTCTCTCTCTCTCTCTCTCTTTCCATGGCTGTTGAACAATGTAAACGGTTCAAACATGGGATGGGACCTTTCTTTGACTTTCCGAGAGGGGTTCGATAATACGTTCGATTAGGTAAATGACGGAGGAACAAGGGTAAAACTAAGTTGGCTCCAGGAGGATAATATGTTTGCTCCATGAAAACGATACACTTAAAATTAGATTTCTCCCTTTTGTCCCCGAACTGATGAAGATCACATTATGTGTTGTTCTTGGTTGATGCAGAAAAACATTTATTTGGGCTACGGTCTAGCATGATTCAGGTACAATTTCGGTTTTAAAGTTTAAGTCTCCAAAAATTCAGGAGATTCAGCTATTTGAACCGGATAAATTGGCTGGATAGGTTACTTCTTGCATTTTTAATTCATTGTTAGGTATTTCCATTTTGTGGAATACATATGTCATTCGTTTGGGAAGTTAACAATATCTTGCACAGATATACGCATCAGCAGGTTAAATTTTAAAAGAATGGAAAAACTTGTAATGAATGTTCAACTTAACATTTAATATAAAGAAGGAAAAATTCTTGCTAATGATCAATTCATCTTTTAAAATTGTAAAGCAATTCTTGATTCAGTTACGTAAGGACTCGGAATATCGTACATATTTTAGAATGTCTATTTTGTAAGACATGCTATGTACAAGTATATCAAAACATTAAAGAAAAAGTTAAATATGTTTCGGCATGTAAATAGAAAACTTTTATCTTTGAATTGATGTTTGCGTTCCGGTGAAAGGTTTTCTAACAAGAAAAAAGTGGCATCTAACAACTCATAATTCCTATTGACAACATTTCAATGAAAACCTATGCATCAAAATTATCGAGGCAAACCAAAAATACATGTAAAGTTACTTTAATAGAAGCATGCTTTCCTCACATCCTCATCCTCATCTCATCTTCTCATCCACATAAACCAAAAACAGATCCAATTTGTCTCAAACTTTTATCGTTTCAGTCAGATGTGTGCAAAATATCCTAACGTGTAAAATTAGGGGCAATTGAACGCAACTCATTCGTTCCAAATTGTAGCACCTGAATTGGGTGAACAAAGCAAGATAAGAATTACACATGGGAAAAGAGTCGAAAGGCAGAGGCAACTCATTGCGAGTAAAAAGTAACACGCGCGATAACACAAAAAATAACGGATTACTTAAAGGTGAACAAAAAGTTAAGCATTATTTGATGTAGGCATCCTCGCCAAAATAAATCTCTCCTTTAAGCTGTCATCTCTGCCTACTTTAAATAGCCCATATATACCTTTATCACATTATTATCACGTTCTCTCGTTAATACTTTATACTTTTAGCACATTATAAAAAGCTAACAAGCTACTTTTTTGTAAGGATGACGGTGACGAGTCTTTTGTTAGAAGGAAAAGATTTGTTCAAAAGTCTGTCTCATGAAAAGGTTGACTTTTTTTCAGTCAACACCAGAGAAGAAGAGAAAGAGCTCGCAATCACAATGCATTATATTTTTTTTCACAGTGAGCCTGTGTTGTGCACACATGAATGGAAATAAATAGTCAAAGTAGCGAGTGAGTGGTATTGAAATGAAACAGATTAGTCGACATGAGGGAAATGCGAGGTACACTTTAAAAGGGTACACACAACATTCTCTCCGTATTTTTTCATCTGCCTTTGTGCTCTACCAACATTAAGCGCAAAATATGTTTGCTTGAATGCACTAGAATGGAAGTGAAAAAAGTACTTACTTTATGCGTAAACCAAAGATGAGTTACTGATGAAAAGCTTGACTTGCTATTCGATTCACAAAAAATATTTATATATATACCGAATTTGACCATGAGACTGTTTGTGTACAAACAGATTCAGCCTATTTTCTCATATTGGCTTAATGCTCTTTAGCCAAGAGAGGACGAAAAAAGTCTCGAAATGGGGAGGCAACTTATTTCGATCAACGAAAAAAGGGGAAATAACTGAAAAACTCCGTTGGAAAATCCAACTGCAAACCTCTCTCGTCCGACAAATATATATAATATCCACTTAACTACCCCAAAAAAATGCATAAATCCGTGAGTACACAGAAAATATTTTTTGATCTTGTTTAATGATTGGAGAGATACCTAATAAATAAACAGTAGTTTAGAGGGGGAAGGCGAAGCAAGTTATCTCTGTGTGGATAGAGTCGAGTCTCTCAAAAACCTTCGACCATGACGAAAGTCACAGTCGCATTATTATCAGCGAACTCTGCTGACTCTTTCTCTCTCTCACTGAAAGTCAGTCAGTCAGTCACTCAAACCAATACAGTTTAGTTAACACTTGTAAATAGAAGAAAAAAACTGCCTTACAACAAATCAATATCGTGGACATATGTATTATAATTGTCACGCAACGACAGTGGCGACGATGAGGAGAGTCGCACAGACAGATTATATGAAGGGAGCGCACACAGTTTCGAGGATTATTTTGCTCTGATTTGATTTAGTAAATAGACGGAGATAATCCAAATGCTAGCAATAGAGGAAAAGCAATTCATTGAATTCATTCATCTGTTCAACAAAAAAGGGTCAAGCTTAGCTCCGTCTCAATAACAGACACAATCTACAAAAAGAGTAAGTATGGAGTGATCGCATGAAATCACGGAAAGTTGAATCATGCTTCAACCATGCCAAGGGAATGAACAAGCTACGGTTTTATGAGTATCTACGGGCCCAGTCATTAGTTCCTTACACTTATCCTATGTAGGTATATGCATGTACACATACACCGATATTCACTAGACTTGTTCTCTTACTGATTGACTCTCATATTTTCCATTTATCTAGATTCAATTTACCCAATTTTCGCGACTAGATGTTTTTCAAGTCCATAGCATTTGGATGAGGGATGTACTATTTATTAGTGAAAGAAGTGATGATTCATAATTGCTTTCATTCATTATTTATTCATTTGGATTGATTTTTAATTGTGCCGAAATTGAACGTTGTAGAGTTTAAATATTGCAATACAACACGAGCTCCGAGCAATAGTTTCTATTTGTAATACTAATAAATTATAGATTTTCTATAATTTCCACTTTGTATGCACTTTTATCTTCTCTTCGAAGATAAACAAGCTGTAATACGATTTAAAAAAAAAGATACCGGTGTTAATAGAATTGAGCTTGTGGAAAGTAAAGCATGTACTTTGGACTAGAAAACGCATTTATTTAGTCAACGACACAATTTATGAATAGAATAATGAAATTGGGGAGACATGAGACTACTGCTAAAATGCACTCTTTTATCCTCTTCAGGAGGAAATGCAGTTCTCCATTCTGTTCTCCAAGAACGGCATAAATTCCGAATGTAGCTATGTATGTATAAATATTTTCCCGTCCATTCCAAGGAAACTGACTGAAAACGATTGCAGGAAGACGAGCACGACACAAAATGGCTTTTATTTTCTCCCTTCACCCACCGAGGGAGCATTTCAATTACGCTTCTTCTCCTTTACTGCGTCCGCATTGTGGAATGAAGATACGTATGTCTCCTCTAAATCCACAATGTTGTAGAATGGCTGGTTCATCGAATGCAAAATGCATAATAAGTTTTGGCGATTCCAAGAATTCCGCATACATATTCCTATTTGATCGATGTATCAGCAAAAATTTTCCTAATATTTGACAACAGAAGTATCAACAGCGCCGAAGGGAAGATTGTATGCTTTCTCCGCTCATCGATCTCCTCAAGCTTGCAAACCATATTCCGGAAGAATTCAAAATTGTGTCACTTACAACGTACGTTACAAGTTGCACACATGCTTTCGGCACTGGTTAATTAAAAGTTCAAACAAAGTCAATGTTTACACACAGAATTGAAAAGGAAATATGTTTTAGCGGTGTGTAGTAATTCAGCAAAGTATTTTTTTCTCCTTCTTTCATTCCATCTCATGTAAATAACGACTGTTGCAAATGTAATGTTAAATGAGAAAGCAAGACAATATTTGAAGGGAGAGAAAGTCAGTGCCTTGTGCGAGAAACCGTTTCGCTCATATTTCTCCTGGTTTTTTTACTCTTACTCCACGCAGAGGCCATAATATTTCCCATCAAACATTGTTAAAGACACACTTTCTCTAACATGGAGAGTTTAGAAGGATTTACTTAAGTGAACTCTAAGTGTAAAGTCAACCGGAAGATTTGATACGGCTCTTTTCTATCTTCATTTTTTTCTGACTGTAACATTTTCGTACTTTATTGTGTGCTTCTTGGTGAGAGGCATTGTGCTATATGAGTTTTCCCCCGACTTCTCAATTCTTTATCTTCCACTCCTTTTTTAAGCTTGTTCATAGTTCCGGCTCTTGAGGTGATGATGGTGGCTCAAGTACCGGTAATAATAAGTTAGGCGGCTCTTTCTCTCTCTCTCTCTCTCTCTCTCTCTGCGAAGATACAAGAGGAAATATAGGAAACGGAGCGGTAGGAGTGATGATAAACCATATTACATCATCACTTATAAAAGCATTGCGTGAATAAAGGGAGATTTTTCTTTCGCACAAGTGTAAATACATTATTATTATGCGATGTTATGTATCTCATCTATTTTCTCTTGTAAAGTTAGAGGAAGAAAAGTGTTTTTGTGTTATTAAGGAATGAAGACGGAATTCCGAGGTCTCTCCTAGTGACATAAATGCTTTCAGCTAACGCACATAATAATAAACACTGACTTTGACTGTTGTTGAGCTCTTAAGCAAACCTCTTATTTTGTTAGGAAAAACTTGAGAAAAGAGGATCTATTCTCTCTCTCTTCTTAAGCGGAGAGTAGCAATTCGGTGAAAGCTATACAAACACTATCATTCATCAGAGCTGGATTTTAATAAGAGAGGCTGACATAAAATGCTCTTTGATACATTCTGAGTCGCCTCAACCGTTACAAAACCATATTCTCTTCTTACCGCCGCTTTTCCTCTCATTTTTCCCTGTTTGTGCGGCTTCAGCCTTGATATAATATACAAAGCTATTTGCCAGAGAGTAGAGACTCACACAGCAGAGTTGGAGAGAGCGAGGGGGCTAAAGGGCTTTTTTTCTTCTTCTTTTGTTGCTCCTCCAGTGAACTGACTCCTACGAGGAAGCCACCACCACTACACCATCACTGGTTTTAACTCCGCCAAGAAAGACCACATGAAAGCTGGAGCTAGAAGATTCTTGCCTTTCTTCCCAACCTCTCTCTTTCTTTCCGCTTTTCTTCATTCAACCCATTTCGACTGAAACTGGCAGCAGTATTATTGCATTCTGCTACAGCACGGTTTCCGCTCTCACACAACAAATATTACTCTTATTTAATAAGTAGTGATAAGAGTAACAGTGCACGAGTAATCATTTAACAACAAGATGATTAGATAGTAGGGAAAGCAGTCAGCACGGCTCCGCTCTCACACAACAAATATTACTCTTATTTAATAAGTAGTGATAAGAGTAACAGTGCACGAGTAATCATTTAACAACGAGATGATTAGATAGTAGGGAAAGCAGCAGTTTGATATGACGCTTTTTGCTTGGAGAAAAGCCATTCAGCGAATTCATTATTACACCCTTTATGCTACGGACTTCTGTAATACCACTGCTTTTGTTACGCCACAATTCATACTTTTCCCCTGAATTTAAAACTTTTGTGTAGCGGGCCATTGTGAAAACGAAAGTGATTAAGATTTCACCTCGGAGTACAAAACATGCTCTCTTTTGCTAGGTGTAAGCAAGGAAGTGATCATGTTACCACATACCTACACACTTTTTGCAAAAATAAAAACGAGAAAAAACAATTTGAAAGTTTGCATTGCTTATTTCAACGGCACAGCAACAATATTACAACTGGACAGTACCATATGCCATAGGAAAAAACTCATTTTTCTTTCCGAAATAAGGATTCGGTGGAAACTGCAATCATCTCATTTTTACAGTTGCAACTTGCTATTACATCTTTTACAAGGGTTGATGACGATGAGAACTATTACTGTTATTATTAGTGGAAGCAGTGAGCAACCACGACGACCCCAACTCACCACCTTACTCTATTCTACGATCGCAAGTATAAAAAAGGGCATTCTTCCCACAATAAAAGAGGAGAAGGAGAAAATAGGAGAAGAGAAAATGAGGAGTCCTCAGGAGGGCCAAGCTTTTTCTTGGCCGTCTCTCTCCTCACCACCAATATTCTGGGAACATAAATTTATACAATATTACAAGAATGAGCACATTCTCAAGCTGCAAAAAAATATAACGTTAAACGATGATGGTACTCTAGTGGTGACTCTCATAAATATATGACCATGATAACTGTGGTGAAAGCCCCTCTTATTTTTCGTGTACCATTCTGCGATTATTGCGACCACTGGAATTTATCATCCGAATGCCAGTGGTCTCCTTTTTCTCACGTATAAAGTAAAGAAGAAAGAATCGTCTTGGATAGGAGCAAACTCGTATAAATGTATCCTCTATCTTTCCCAACTCCCTTTTCACTTTCTCTCCGTCTCGCATTTGAGAAAATATTATTATTGCTTATGTATATCGCTTGTTTTGGTCATTGGTCGCTTTGTGGATCGTTGAGTTAGGAAGTGAGTCTCATAAATAAATGAACAAGAAAACTTATCTCGAGCAAGATTGCATGGATATTTCATAATGTGTGATTTTTTGTCCTTCTTGTCATCTTTATTAGAATGGGGATGTCCGTAGGTACTCTGATGCCATTCCAACTCGGATTCAAGAATCTCTCTTTCAAGATTCTCTGAAAATCTTGACGTATCTTGTACGCTTGATAAGTCTTGAATTTTGAGATTTTTTTGGTCAGAGTATCAGAGGTATACTTAAACTACTGGCCTCACTATTGAGCTGTCATGAGCTCCAAAATAATTGCTGTCTATAAGCAAATTTTATTTTGCGAAACTTCTGCGTAACCTTGCAGTGCTGTAATTTTATTTGCTAATTAATTAAATATAAATTAGGGTAACACCAAAGCTGCAATAAGTTGTACGGCGTGGAATAAATGTGTCTCCTAAAAGCTTCTCTAGCCACTAACACATCATAAATATATTTTGAAAATCTCACAAAAACTTGAAATCCATGGTCTTAGCCTTGTCTCAATTTTTGGACCAAAGTGGAAAGTTATGAAGGCAATAAATACACGATATTTATTCTGCTTAACGTCTATCTCAGCCTTCGTAATGGTGGAGCAAAGTGACAGCTGAAAGTCCTTAAGATTTGCTAAAAGCATGCTATTAACTTACATAATCACAGCAACCAACTTTTCGTACAACTTCCACATACATATTTATTCTAGCAGGAGTTTCCCTTAAATTCCCCATTGCTCATACGTCCAACAAGCCAAGGAACCCCAAAACTGTTGTGTACGAATCGAGTTATGTCTTTGTCTTACATCAATGTACCAGTAGAAGGCAGATAGTGCGCGGGGGTAGATAGAGTAGAAATGAGTCTTTCAAATCTTTTTTTCTCGAGTCGTTATTACATCATCACACATTACTTCCCATCCATCTATCTCCAATATAACACAGACGTTACCAGTCCTATCTCACACAATGAGCTCATTTCTCCCCTTGTTCTTTTCCCAGCTTTTTGATCCTCTTTCTTCCAGCCTAGCCAGTCTCACATAAACTTTGTCTTTTCTCATGTCGTACACAAGCTACCACGAGATCATACTTGGCCGATGTTACTCGTTATTACATTGATTTACACAGCTATCTTTTTGTTACACAACATGTTAATTTTTATACAATGCAGTTTGAGGTCAAAGTGAAACAAATAAAATGCTTGTGAATATTAAACGAGAAAAATGCAAAAGTTACAAAAAATCTCGTGCTTTTACACAATTATAGCGTTACTATTTTATTAAAAAATCCAACTCAAAACGTACATAATTTAGCATAATGAATGTGGTATCTGAGTAGTTTTATTGAAACGTTTGCACCTTTAACTGGTAAAATACACAAGTCTTTATACATACATAAGTACAATTTTCATGCACATGTGTGCATACCTATACATATATGTAACCACCGTCTTAACGTTTTTTGCAGCAATTTTTTTGTCTGAAGAAAGTTTCCGCCTTTCTGACTTGGTCCGTTGAGGAGTCTATCCTTGTAAAAAAAGTAGTAGTTACACACATACGTAGCAGCCATCCAGAGCTCGGCTAATCCACCGCTGCAACTTACGTAAGACAATTTGTGTGAACTTATTTGGTGTTGCATGGGAGAGGAAAAGACAAGAAAAAATTATGACATGACCCCTTTTCATCCAATTCAAGAATGTGACAGGATGACAGGGGTTGGCTGCTCACCATTAATTAGCTGAAATTTCCCCCTCCAACAAAACTTGCTTCTCGGCGAATTCGTGTAAGCATATTGTGTAACAATACAAATTGTCTTCCATCTCAATTAAGATTCATGAAAAATTATGCCATGTCAGAAATCGAAGCTGATACAATTTCTTTGTTTCCCTTTGAGCTTAAAGAGGTTCCGCTTGTAGAAAGCGATGAGTATTGTCAAGTGGATCATCAAAGCATGGAACGAACTACTTGTCTCGCTTGAGGAGTGTCGTAAAACTTTACTCTCACTTCTACTTCAAACAAATTTATTTTCATTTCAACGTGGAACGAGGAAGGGGTGAAAGTTGTGTGCCATCCGTAACGCATGTTTCCTTCTCCCTTCTGTCATTGTGCTCACCTCCTAAAGCCCGTAACGCTTGTCGTCCTTTAATTTCATACCTGGTTTAAACTTAAAGTAATGAGTTCACGGAAAAGTTTTGCCTACAAGCAGAGATCAATTTAATTTCTTTTGATGAGACGGAAATTATTAGAAAAACGCGACAAGGAGAGGCAAAGCATCCTTGTTGTCGTGTTGCTCATTTAAAAAATACAGAAATTATATTGTCATCTTTAGCACTATGACCTTTGTTTGCTTTTACTGTGCGTATTAACGTCAAATAAAACAAAGACAAAGGCGGTAGGTGTATGTAGCTGTCGCTTTTTGTATGCTGCTGCTTTCCTTCCTCTCAAATCATGAGATACCAGTGAAACATTAGGCAAAAGTGCTTTGAACGCCCTCACCTTCAAAGAAGCAATGAACAAGGCTTTTCCCTCGATGGGCCCGAAAGTAACACGATTTCAAGGTGGAGTGACTTGCAGCCTATTTACAAGTGTACATATTTATGGAACAAGAAACGATTATGCTTACTTTAAATGAGAGGATGTAAAAGTAGTTGAAATAACGTTCAATAAGCAGATGCAATTTAGTGAAAGTCGCTGTATA
>JAHZMY010002178.1:0-11036 GCA_027743915.1 Seira sanloemensis | reverse complement strand
GTAATTTCTCTGGAACGAGGTTCTTCAAATGCCTTCATTTCAAATGGTCGTGACAGCCCAACTATGCATACACATGTCAGTGATAGTTTAAGTTTTCAATCTGAACTTTACTAGAAAGAAAGAAGTTGTGATCAAGTTGCTTAAAGGTAATTATTTTAACAGGGATATTTAATTTAATGAAAATTGTCAAATTCGCTCAGAAACCGAGGTGCATTCATGGAGCTGGTTGACAATGAATCATACGATTGGGCACGCGATGATCACAGGGACCTGTTACGCGTAAGTCATGTTCCTTTTTAGAAGAGGTCTGATAGCAGACTCATTTGAATAATTTTCTATGAATGCAGAAAAAAACGATTTTACTTGTTGTAGGACATGATGAATAGAGAGAAAAAGGATCAATTGCCCTCGATGCAAGTGGCTTTCATTGATTCGATCTGTGCTCCAGTTTATGAAGTAAGTACAGAGATTTTTTTTCAGGTTTTTGTCCTTTACTAGGATGGAAAAATATACGTGGGGTTCTTTTTTTCAATTTCAGGTTTTTGCCAAACTTTCTCCCAAGTTAGCACCTTTGCTTGAAGGGGTACAAATAAATCGTCACAATTGGGTTCAAATGATTACTCAGGGGTCTGAAAATGGCCAATCTCATTAAAGGAGACAAAAACTACTAAATTTTTGTGTGATTTGTTTAGTTTAAAAAACTGTATTGATAGTAAACTGTAAAGTCTGAACTTGCTTAATTTGAATGAGAGCGAAAAAAATTGAGATAAAACATGTATATTTGTTGTTCCTGCGTACCTGGCATATCACCGACACCATAGTCATTAGGGACTTGAGCTCTTCCTTTTATCTGTTAATTTCTTCTCCTATATGCCTCTTCCAAAACGTATATTACAGTAAAAAAAATCTTTTCGTGGTTTGCAAAATATTGAAATGAAATGATTAAGTTAATTTGTGGACTCGCTTCAATAGATTTTTTGTGATTTAGTAATGAAATAGTCAGACCTATGTCCCCGTCCGTGTATAATATAGCTTGTAAAATACGATTTATAAATACATATATCGCACTATTTAGAGAGAACAAATTGTGCTTACAAAAATTAGTATTTGAGGGGTCAATCACTTGGACCACATTCCAAATGGCTAGGATCTCTTTCATGGTCAAAATGTACCAAGCTTATAAATAGGGGTGGCTGCGCAGCTCTCTCGCTTAGACACAGTCTGCTTCTAGACCTTACACCAACCAACTCGGTAAGTACTTGTGTGATCGCTACTTGAGACTTTTGTGGAAAATTCCAACGGGAGTCGCATTTCAAATTCAAAAGTTTTAGGAAAGTTTTTTTTTTAATTTGGTGAAAAAAATACTGAATTCGGCTTCATTTTTTTTCTGAAATATTCCAGATTTGTAGATCAAGATGAGGCTGCTAGTGCTGGTGTCCTTGTGTCTGCCCGGAATTCTGGGTCAGGGTCCATACTATGATGGGGCAATGGCTCCAGCTTACTCTAGTTATACTCCTCCATCGTACCCAAGCTATTCCCCTCCAGCATACCCAAGCTACAATCCTCCAGCTTACCCGAGTTATTCTCCGCCAGCGTACCCAAGTTACAACCCTCCAGCTTACCCGAGCTATAGCCCGCCAGCAGCGTACCCAAGCTATACTCCTCCTGCGTACAATCCACCGACTTATCAACCGACTTACTATTCTCCCCCGCCGTATTATGAGACTTATGACACTCAAGTAGATGTAAGTTTTGTGTCAAATTGTTAAACTACAATATTTTCAATATTTACGCCCACCTTACGTAATGCCACCTCGCAATATTTCTGTTCCAGTATAAGGAAGCTAACCAGACTAGACATTGCGGAATCCTCCCTACTGTACACCATCCTTACGGCTATGAGAAAGACAGGGTTTCGTTTGGCCAGTACCCGTGGCAAGTTCAGATTCTGGACAATTACTACGTGTATAAGTGCGCCGGTGGACTGATCTCTCCGAGGCACGTCATCACTTCATCCTACTGCGTGGACAATATGGACTTGAGCAACATCCGGGTGCGAGTTGGAGACTGGGACATCCAAACGGATAAGAATTACCAAGAAGTGTACAAAAATTACGAATTGACGGTGTGCAAGAAACATCCATTCTACCCAAGTAAGTTTTACAATAATGATTTTAGATTTAATGAAATTCTTAATCAAATCCCTCTTTGTTTTTAAGCTAATGACATTTTTTTTAAAATTACAGTTCCTGGATACGGGTATGAGCCACAGGCTAGCTACCCTGTTGTGATTTTGGAGCTTTACGCTGATGTGGACATTGACCAGTATCCCCATGTGGAGCCGGTTTGTCTTCCCGAGTTTTACTATCTCTCGAAAAGCTACACGAACGAATACACCAGCTACAGTTACGGGTATGGCCAATACGGCGGAGGTGGTGGAATGCCCGCTTCATCTCCTTCAGTCTCAAGCTCAGATAGAAATGAGGAGGGAGCAGATAAGGACTTGGAATGCATCGTTCTTGGCTATCAGGAATCACCACAGGAGCGAATCTCGGTTGGTACTTGTTAATTAATTTTCGTTTGTAATAAACTTTGTGTGATTTAAAATCGCTTTTATTAATTGTGACGCAATTTTATGTTACAGTACCAGTCGCAATCACAAAGCTATTCTCCTCCTTCTTCATACGGGTATGGATCTTCGTACGCCCCCTCGTACTCGTACGAATCATACGAGAATAGCAGAACACCGAGGAGGGCCAAGCTGCGTAAGGTGTACAGCTATGCGCCTCAGTACAGCTATGGATATGGGTACACTCCTCAGTCAGATTCATGGGAAGCCGAGTATTACTTTGACGCATGTCATGTAAGTTTTTTTTCCAAAGTTATGATAAGGTTCCATGTTTATCTGTAATAATTAATCCCAATAATCCCGCTAATGATAATTAATGGTATGAATGTTGCTTTCCCTCTCATAGGCTGATCTCGGAAGTCCGATTTTCTGCTTGGTTGAAGGCCGATACGAAGAGGAAGAGTACTACCCCGCGTATCCACCCACCTATCCGAGTTACGAGCCTACGTACAACCCTCCGACCTACAGCTACTCTCCACCTCAGTACAATCCTCCGACCTACAACCCTCCAACTTACACACCAAGTTACAATCCTCCAACCTACAATCCCCCTACCTACACACCGTCTTACAATCCCCCAACCTACAATCCTCCCACCTACTATGACTCTCCAAAGTACAGACGCCAAGCTCCGTACATGCCCAGCTACAACCCACCCACATATCAGCCCAGCTACTCTCCTCCAGTGTACCCAAGCTACTCACCTGCCCCGACTTACCAGCCAAGCTACTCGCCTGCCCCAACATATTACCCAACGCCGAGTTACTCGCCTGCTCCAACCTACCAGCCTAGCTATTCACCTCCGGTGTATGAGGACTATTACAAGTATCCCATCAAGGTAGCCGAGCCCCTGAACAAGGAATATAGGAGAGCCGTTTTATATGGAGTCGTCCAATATCCCTGCCAGTGTTCGGGAGGCTATGGCTCCTCAGGCAACAAGATCACGTCTACTCCGATCCGAGACATTCTGTCTTGGATTGAGAATATCATCCATACGCCACCTTCATGTGCGTCGTATAGCTCAACCTACAGCTATCCCACGTATTATTAAAATTTTGATCAATTGGCTTTACATTGTTGTTTTTTATTTTCTTGTTCTCTTCCACCTTGTTTTCCTAAATTCAAATTCGTCATTGGCTAAGGAATATTATATGTCTTGATTTGTTGCATATTGTTTTTGTTGTTTTTGAGCGATCTAGTCGACAACTACCCAGGAGAATCTGAGATTCGATTGGGTTTATCGTTTAAAATAAAAAAACTGTTTCACTATATACGATATTGTGTCTGTTGGGTTTATTCTTCCCTCGTGCATACTCCACCTCCACCATTCTTGTAGTAAATTGTCGCCTGTATTTAGCTTTTTTAAAATACAATTTTCTCATACTTTATCCTTGATGACGTCATGCAGCCATTTTGCCCATTCGATGGAGATTCATTTAGTATAAAGAGAAAGTAAGGCACGTTTCGCTTGCATTCTAAAAAGGCACATAAGAAGGTACATGCATTTGCCGTGTGAAGCGAGCAAAGGAGTTTACGAGTCCAAAGTCCATTTTGCTAATAACAAGGAAAGCAACCGGTTCGCAAATGAATATCGTTGATATGAAAATGTGCTATTTAGTTTTTCATTTACAGCCATATTCTACCACAAAAAAGGATATTTTTCACTCTAATATTCAAAGGAAGTCGACGTTTCATAAATATTATCATACACACATTTAGCTATCATTGCAGCATAACAATTTAGTAAAAAAAGTACAACAGAAGAGTGGAAAATTGGCAGTGCAATGTGATTTCGCATTATGATGTTTTGAAAAGCACGGTCTGGCATTTTCAATACATTTTAAAATATTCGCGTGGAATGAAATAAATGAAGTGTAAAGAGCATTTATTTGAATGATGATTTCGGCAGAAATGGAAAAATTACGAGTTCCAAAATTTCTTTTTTCAATGCATTTTAAAATATTCGCGTGGAATGAAATAAATGAAGTGTAAAGAGCATTTATTTGAATGATGATTTCGGCAGAAATGGAAAAATTACGAGTTCCAAAATTTCTTTTTATACTTAAAAATAACATGCAGAACTTAAACGGTACGGTTCACTTCGGATTGATTAATTATTGCCAAAGTTCACATTGCCCCACCATTTTAGTTCTGTGCAAATTGCATCCTGTTTTCGTAGTCAGAGGTCAGTACATTTGCTCCTAGCTCTGTATAATGGGATTCGACATTCAATGGGGAACGTGCAACCCAACACGACTCCTTTTGCCAACAATTTTTACGCTTTACTTCGAGGAAATTGATTCAAACTCACGGTACATATTGGTTCTTTGATTTTGTACGGGAAACCTTAAGTCAGCTTGGCTAAAATATAAAATATGTACGTGCGAAAATGCATTTTTCAAGGGTTCCTCTCTCGTAGGTACCATTTATGTATTTGTTATAGTGCTAGAGCGAGTGGTAAAAAGTTTTTTTGACTTCTTGTCTGCAAGAGATGTAGTAGAATGAAAGCTGATAAACAATTCAATGTGTATGTACAACAGGTTTCCGCTCACATACGTCATCTCCTCACTCTCTCACCTATCGCAAAAAAACCGAAGTCATTGCTGACCGAAAGAACTGGCGAGTCGTGCCACTGCCAGACACCGCATTTTCACATGTAAAAAATCATGTCGCGTCATTTTTACCAAAAGGGGCTTACTGATGTCTGCCAGCTATACTTCTTTACAAAAAAAAATAGTTTCAAAGTTATAGGGTACGAAACTCTTTAGGCATAAAATATGACTGTACTCGTATTCCCATCAAATATGCACACTTTGAGTGTACTTAAAACGCTTACTTTCCGTAAATCAAATCTTTCTGTTGTTTGGATGTGGATGATACCTATATGATCATATGCCATCATCTAAAAAGCTCTTATGATATAATGGAGGAAAACAAAGCACTTGATCCATCCACCAACTGCCAACAAAGGCAGACAGAATCAAGTCATAGCAAAGCAGTTCCCTTTCCGTCCTGTTCCCCTTTTTGTACCTGTTATCTTGTTGGTGTTAATAATGCTTAAAAAATGTGGCTCATCCCATCCCATTGTTCATGTTCCTATTGCTCTCCGTACTACATAATTGTAATAACATTTTTTAAGCTTTATCACACCACACTAAAGGACTGCGTTTTTGTGAGTAGCTTTCACATGAGATTATTACAAGATGCAGATGATGTTTGCAATGCTTTAAAAATAGTCTTCCTTTTTTATGAATTGTGTAAACGTTAAATTACTGATACGGTATATTACACGAGATACCAACTAAGTAGAATGCATTTAGCGTTCGTTTTGCGTATTTTTACATGTACTGCAGTTTAATGCAGCTTAATCCAAGTATGCTTGAAGGTTTTCAGTGGACTTTCTACTTCAAACTAAATGTGTAATTTCTGATACCTTTTCATGCTACATGCGTTACGTTAGAAGGATGCGAAAGCGTTTAGGTTTAGGTAGGTATACAAAGGTAAAATCATGATCATGATTAGTAACTACCTCCGCCACTTGCGCGTACACACATGTACATGTACACCTGAGCTAGCGAGAAATTTCGAGAGATGCAGTTTTCTGTTGTACATGAGTTTTAGTTCAAGTCTAACCTCGTCATGATGATGAGGACAGCGCTGAAGAAAATTTTGAAGCTGAAGGCAAACTGAAAATATAATACGCTTTCTCGCCTGCCCACACAGGAACCACGCTCTCAATTTGACTGACAGAGCCGAGCGTCTTCAACACTGCACTGTTGGCAAACCGTGGGCCGTAATATTTATATTGCTTCTCTTACGCTCATCTCTTTCCTCGTATACCTTTTTCAGTTTCAATAATATTTCATCAAAATACAGTTTTCAGGTGGAGTGCTCACTTTGAACGAGCCAGTTTTTACTGGTTTAAAAAATAGGACGGATTTAAAGTCTGAACGAGTTAAAATTAACTTTAAAATTATTGTGGGAATCTGAATGCCCCAGCGCAACAAGCTGTGTAGGGAAGTGACTGTGAAGGAATTTATACATTTCATATAGTCGGCGACAGGATTTTCTGGATCCTGAAATTTGGGTGAGTAAATGATAAAATTCTTCATGCTGACATGACTTGTGTGGGTTATACATACATATTCGGACAATTTTTGAAATAAAATTTGACCATTGATTATTGTTTCATCTGGTACTACCTTATTTTACACGTGAAGGTGTTTGCATACCTTCTTCTGGTATCGTCCAAAAATTCAAAAAAGGAGATTCTAAGTAATAGTAATATATGAGTATTCTTTGCATCTGCAAATATTTATGCCATTGTATTTATTTTGCAAGTAGGTAATCATTTGCTTTTTTGCATCAAATCAAAGCTCAATTGTGCATTTGAACTGCAACGTAAATTATCCCAGTACAATGTAAGGCAATGGATTTTCTAATCTAAAAATATAAAATTATATTTGATGGATGGGTAATAATAAAATTGACTTCTGTGAGAAACTTTTTCATGATCAAAGGAAATTCATAAATTGATTCATTCGGCAATCCCAAGAAAATAATTTTGCTGTCACACAGTAAGTACAAAGTAAGGGTGTGTGATACATTGTTCATGTTATCATTGTATTTTTGCTGAGGTACAGGCATTACTTACAGCGAAATTAAATATTATTAATGGAATATTATTGTGAGAATTGTTATGACTTATGAATGCACCGTGTACAGGCTCCTTGCATTAATTTTCATGAAACTGTATTACTAGTTCTCACAGGCCAAAGAACTCTCTTGTATTATAGCTTGTCTTTTTGCAAGCAGTTGGAATAAAATTGATTGTGAGAAAATACGAGTGAGACAAGCGTGCCAAAGTGATACAGATGTAGCGGTCTACCCTCTTGTACCTCTTACCATAATACAATTCACTTGCAATATAATTGCAAAAATTGTGTAATGCCGCTCTCATGGGAAGAAACAAGCAATCAGAAAGGAAGTTGAAAGTTATGGTGAGAAAGAGAACCATTGTTACACTTTTACAAACAACCGTTTTCCGCTCCTCTTGTTTTCGCTGTACATATTTATTTACGAAATTGAAATTACCTTAGCGTACGATTTAATCTCCATTAGGTAGATTAGGTCCAATGATGTATTTCTGAATGACTTTTGTAATCTGTTTCAAAGTAATAATTATAATGAGCCATGTTGCAACTTTGTAAACTGGAGCTGCGCTCTACAAATGTCCTTTGGGAATTTTTACTTGTGCGCATGTGGCTGGATTTTTATCTTTACCAAATCGAGGTAAAGCTGGCCTAGAATACACGGTTTACGAGAGAAACAGCAATAATTTGGTTGTAGATTATGAATTTTAACTACGTGCTCATGTAGATTGGTTAGCTGTGAACTGAAAAGCACACTAATATTTTGTATGTGTGTGCGTAAGTTGAAACTACGTACATACATAGTCTAGTCATTTAATTTTTTTGACAATATCCGTCAAGGTGCAATAGGGTGTGATGCTAGTTCTGCTCATACATAATCATAGTTAATTTTAGAAAAAGAGTAAATAACAGGAGCACGTGCAAGGTGTGCCGACATTTTGCTTTTAAAGCACATATTTATAAACCCGGTGTTAGCCAAAAATGCAAAATTTGGGAGTTGGAAATTGCCACTATGACCTTCCTGTGGCAGACTCGGGCATAACCAAGGAAGGCGTAATGTACTAAAATCATTCCAAATAATTAAATCAAGTTAAAGGGCATATTTGGAATCAGACTTAACTAAAAAATTGCAAGGACTAAGATTAGATTAAACGTTATGCATACTTCATCTATGCAGACTATATTTGTCTCCAATCCACAATTAGTTTTGAAATGCAAGATCTTTTGTTTATTGCACTTTATAACTTTGTAAGCCTCAAATTCTACAAGCCATTTTTCGTAAGCATTTTCTTTGGTGGAAATGGAAACAGGGGATGAAACAAGCCAGGCATAAAACTCGTTGAGGAACACAAACATATTTCCTTGGATTATTTCAGCTTTGCCCAAAATCCCCACATGCTGAAAAGTAGGTTCTGCAAGAAGTATTTGCACCTTGAAATCTTGACTCGTCTAAAATCCTCCAAAGTGTAATTACGTAAATCTACAATCACCTGTGAATAAATTTAAGTTTGAATACCCAACCTGAGATGGAAAGGTTAACAATGCAATGGAGAACTTTATACTCTGCCTATTTAGGCTTTAAACTTTTTGTGTATCACATAATCAATCTTAAAATAATATAATTAATTCATAATCATCACCAGAGAAGCGTATCTCCTTCGCAGAGATCTGTCTGCAGTTTTTAGATTTAGATGCATTCATTCTCCAAATCTTTGTATCAGCAGAAGCATTTGTTATCAGCAACGTCAATTCTGATGCATTGTTAAAATGCAAGACAAAAATTACTACTCGTTTTACCATCTCGCCTTATCTAATACCTTCAGCCATTAAGTACAACTCCAGATGTTCTTTTGTAATCTCTCGAGTCCATCAACTTCGTCATCACGTATTGCGTGTGAAAAAGTCATTTATTATTATTTACTGATCCTTTCTTTAATCTTGGGACACTTTTAAACGAGACACATAAAGCTTCCTATTTAGCCCCAAAACAAAAGTGTTTTGACCTTTTCCGTCATCTTCCTGCACAATGCAATAGGGTACACACGCATTTTTGTGTGAGAAGATGCGAATGAGAGGATTGATGTCATGAACGAGATAATTACTACACGATTTAAGTGAGTAATCCAGCAAAGAACGTCCTCTTGCCGATCATCATCATCTCTCACATTTATCAGCATCACCAGTTTACCAACCACACCGGTGCTGGTGGTTTACTTGCTTGGTTACGATGCCTCTTTAGCTCTGTCCTGACGAAAGCTCAAGGAACTGTGAACAATGCAATATTTCAGTCAAACTCAAAAGATAACAACGTTCCTTGAACTTGAGCGGTTTGGCGAAGCGGTGTAACCATTACCCATGTCTAAATCCCAGCCGAAATCATTTTTTCCCAGGACTCCTCTAGCTTTTCTTTTCCAATGTATGGATTCTTGCCTTACTCTTGCCATGTTACTAAATATTAACTTGCGACTTGCCCCCAATGAATTTCTCAATAAAAGTACACATTTTCCAATAAAGAAACCTGGAAAAATACGTTTCATCATTTTTCCACGTTTTTGTAGTCTGGATGTCATTGATGATGATTTCCTTTGGTCGAATGAGAATGTAAGAAAATGACCACAACTTCCCAAAAATACGACTAGTTAGACGATGTATTTTCCTGAGGTCATTAAGATTAATAACGTAAGGATACATCATTTAGGAATGGGGTTTAAGTTTAGTCTGTCTATCTGGGATTTTCCATTTTTGTATCATGCCTAAAATCAGCGATTCACGAAATACCCTTGGACCTCAACTCAACTCTACCGGCTTCAAATCTCTGAAACGTAGTTTGATTTTTGGCTCTTTGCCGGTGGTGATTTTTGGAACTTTTTATAACGCTGCCTCAGCTGGAATAATTTGTAGCTTATAGCCATTTGCCATGCTGGAGTCTCGCAATCATCCTAATTCGTTTCTGTGTGATTTAAGCAATATAATTTCAACAAAATGATTTTCCTTACACCATCTCAAGTCCTTTCAAGAATTAGGACAAAAAAAAGTTAAAAATGTGCACAGCACACCATGAAACATCATGGAATGTTGTTTCATCCTCCAGCAGAAAATTATACAAGTTACGGAACGATGAGCAGGGTAATTGCAGCTCTGGAGTTCTTGCATGTCCTCTAGAATTTAGCCGTTTCTTCAGAAATTCTTCATCTTTGTACAAAGCACATTATAAAAGGCGTACTGACACCGATGGACGTTTACAATTTTTTTTTGCTTCATAGCATGCAAAATTGTGTTAAAGTAAAAATGGAAATGATTTGAATAATATTGAATATAAACTGTTTTTTCGGACAACGTTAGGAAAATGTTCGACGTTAAAAATCATCGTTAGGTTGACTAGTTCCACGTCATGAATATTTCCATAAATTACGAGTCTGCTATTTAGGAGGGTATCTATGATCAGTGACGCGCAGAAACCTGTCCGTGTTTGCCTCGGTTCAAGTGCAATAAAATAAATCGCAGTTTTCAAACCTGGTTTGGCACTAAATTAATTTTCTGATTGAAAATTGATTTCGTCATATTAGATTTCCTTGCAAGAATCTTCGCCACCAGCGCAGTGTCCTTGTTTGAGTCACAAATATCGTTGTATATGCAAACTTTAGAATGCAAATGAAAAGATATGTGCTTAATGCAAGACCTAAGGGTTGAGTTAAAAAAGTTTACAACTGGCTAATAAATTCTATTACATTTATGAGAAGGTCAAAGGAAGATGC
>JAHZMY010002177.1:0-12025 GCA_027743915.1 Seira sanloemensis | reverse complement strand
AATAAACGATGCGCTTCTTCTTTTGGGGACAGATAAGCATCTCAACTCATTTTTTCAAGCATGGAAAAGACAAAGATAATTATTCCATCCAAAGAAGAAATACATATCTGAAAGAGTTCTTCCGACTGTTGACGAAGTAGCAGCAGAAGATGCGCTTTTTGAGCAGCAAGCAGTAAAGGAGATTGTGTCTTTCAACCTGGTCTAAGCTTATTGTCTCCTCAAAGTTTTTACGTATATATTTTAAGCCGCGATAAGAAAGGGTTACTCTGAAATATGACGCAATGCACAAGTCCTTCTTGGACGTAATCTCACTTGGATCACATCCATAATAAAAAGGAATCCAAAGGAGCTCACGGAAGACACACAAAAAATTATTGTGTGCCCCTTCCTTCCCTCCTCTCTCGAAGGCTTATGGGGATGTGAGCACACAGAGAAGAACGTATTTCTCCATATGAAAAATGGCCGTGTCAATAAAGAATTTCAAAGGGTTTGAAAACTCTGCTCTGTTCTCGGAGTCAAGTCAAGAAGTCACAGCTTCCGACATTTAAAATACCAATAACAGAAGCAGAAGTAGTCATAAAAACTGTAGCTTTGTCAGATGGAAGACATCCAGCTTTCAAAATGGTCACTACTGTTGCAATATCCACGATAATAATAATTCCTTCTATAAACTTATTTTCCGTTATGGACAAACAATGTAATATGCATTATTGGCTTTTACTCAAGCCTCCTATTGTCTTTCCAACAAAAAACTTGATATGCACCTATAAAACCATATAATTTTGGTGGAGTCAGCATGTTTCCGTCTAGATTTTCCAGATCCTGATATCACTTCTTTGGTTATTATTATTATTATTATTATTGGCAGTGGGCATTGAATTAGTAGTCATTTACATGCACTATTTTAGGGTTTCAGCTTTCTAAAAAACGACAGAAATGGTCCGAGTCGGATAAGATTTGTTGGAACTGTGACATGATAGGCCACCAACTATTTACGGCAGTTTTGTGGCTGACGTTCATGTTCTCATTTTCTCCCACCAACATGCCTCACTCGCTTGAGTAGAGCCACATATGCCTCATGTATGATACTGGGCTTACATATATGAATACTGGGTAACTCGGCATTAAATTTTAAAAATCATCTTTCCTCAATAAAAATCGTGTCTTTTTTGGTAAACCGAGCATATAACCATTACTCATTTTATATAGGTAAATACACATACGTATATGTAATATGTTATGCAGCATTGTTTGTGAATATTTACTTTCCCATTTCATCATAAAACATGTAACCTGTTGCCATTTAGCCACACCAAACCAGACAGAAAAGTCAGATCTGGCTTTGGTGATATGGATATGACGGAACTCTTCAAAACTTACTCAATATCCATTCTTTTTAAATATGAGTATAAAAACCAAGTCNGGTGATATGGATATGACGGAACTCTTCAAAACTTACTCAATATCCATTCTTTTTAAATATGAGTATAAAAACCAAGTCGTGGTAAAGTATGAATATTTTCTGCAGGAGAGAACCAGGTTTTCCGTAGTCATAAACCCATAAAATCTCCGTGAGCCTCGGCTACCTGCGTACATCTCATTAAAAACGGATTTCTCGTCGAAAAATACCTCATTATTTTAAGTTATCTCCTTTTCCAATGCGTGAGTAGCATTTCATAAAACGCAATATATTGAGTCAACATGGGCTTGTTTACCTCGTTGCTGGAATCGGCAAAAGTAAAAAAAACTTTTTCTTCCCATCTCGAAAGCATTTGCCTATTAGGAAAGACTTTTTTTTATTACAGGGGAACCGAATATGGTGTGTGTGGCGCTTTCACTATATAGTAGCTTTTTTTGAAGGACGGAAGAATTTGCGGAATTTGACGACAAGACAGGATAGCTATATATCTTATTTTTACGCACTGCTCATTCATGTGTCTACGAGCTTGATGGTGGTCAAGTGGAAAAGTGAGGTCGTTTCTCGGAGACGCCCTTTGTTAAAAAGTGGTGAGTTTGCTTACGCCAAAAAATATAATGTCTTGTAGTTTATTCCCATTAGAACTGTTCTACGGGGAGTGCAAAAGTTCAGCCAAAATGGTAAAATAATTGCTCGTTTCACAGAAAATTCATGATTCATGACAAGCTTTTTAGAGAAAGGTCGTTTCAACAAGTACATGTCAACATATAAATACACGCATATATGGAGGTTAATTGTATTATACCATTGAAGGAAGCGCGTTTTCCCAACAAAAATCCCAATCCCATACAGTCGTAATATTCATTTTTAATTGCTTTGAAATCCATCGTTTTTCTGTCTTGTTAGAGAGCCAGAGATTTATGGGGAAAATTCAAGACACAGTCGGGTCAACACATAAAGTAGGGTTGAAGGTAGGAATCTTTCTAGAAGATTATGATTTACCCCGTTGCATCTTTACAACAGCAGCGGCAGCTCATCTTGGAATGTGCTTAACTATTTATTATATTTAAAAGTATAAGTAGAGCTTAAAAATCGTCATAGGACCATAACGTACCATCGAGCAAGTCCATAAGGGGTCGAAGCACTTCATCTGCCTCTGCTGCCACTTGATTTCTTTGTGCTTGTTGTGCCAGGTTGAAATTTCCTTGGCCCTTGACCGCCAGCAGTGAGTCTCCCAACTGCTTCACACTCTCCGTGATTTTTCCCTCCAAGCTGGAATGTTTTTGAAAAAAAGGGTGAGATATAACAACCTTCACAGTCTACACTCATTTATCACAATCTCGGAAGAAAAGGGAACATTTGTCTTATTCAAAAGACAAAAAAAGCAGTTTCGAACATTGAATTAAAGTTTTTATCATATATAATAATTCAGTAATGTACATATAATCATCCAAGTTACGTTATTTTGAGTCAAGCCATTAGCCATCATCTCACAAAAGAGACTTTCTGCAAAAAAAATCCCCCAATTTACTTCATCCGTATCCTTTTCGAAGTCTATCCGGCATTCTTCAGCAAATCAACAAACGATTAAGAAAACCACGTATAAAAATCACAGGCACTCGAAACAATGCCAGATTTTTTATCCTCTTTCTATTAACTTTTTTCATGGAAGGAAGGACCAACATTTATTATTTCTGTCATTTTGTTTTCATACGGAATTGAAGACGCCAAAGGAAAGTTGAACTAAACAATGCGTTGTGTACAAAAGACCAATTTCATCTTCTCAATACCGCATTATACATGCTCACATACAGAATTCAAACACAGGTGTAAATCATACATAATAGTGATATCATTGGTATACGTAAGTACGTACAAAGTTTATGATTTGAACGAAAGTCCGAAAGGAAAGGATGAAAAATAATTTCAAAGAATCTCTTTATTCCCTATCCAGTCGGAAAACCACAAACTACAGCCAAATTAAAGACAGCCTCAGTCCCTTCTCATTACCAGCTCACACACTCTTCATTTACAAGTTCTAAAAAACGAATCAGTCTAAAAGGAAAATGGAAAGATGAGTCGTCGTCAGTCGTCTCCTTCCTCCTCTCTTGTGCCTTTTTTTCTTATTTTTCCCAACAAGTAACCACAAATAAAGCTATCTTGTTCTTAAACTGCCCATTTTTATAAGGGTATTGCGTATCTGTAATTGTGTTGTAGAATACAATAGGAAATCTACAATTCAAGATTGTACTCATCCTTACTTTTTTCCACGTCCAATTTCAGTCTGAGCTAACAAGATAATTTGAGCATCAGCCACTCATAATGACAGCCTCAAGCGCAAAGGAAATATTCAGTCTTTTTTTCGAACCTTCTTATATAAGCACTATATTCCCTACTCATCCTTTTGGCACACAATAAAAAACATCCCTCTTATTTCTATTTTTTTACTGGAGTGATGACGGTGATGATGACGAATGACGGAAGGCATCAACCACACGGTAAGGTACCATAATTTCTCACTAGTCATCAGTGAATCCATGGTGCACATTCAGAGCGAGTCGTTCTTCTTCCAAAAGCATTCCATTCATCAATTTACTTTTTATAAAATGTACAGTGTGATGATCATAATAAGTGCCTCCACTCATTTGTTATATATGGATGGAGTCCCTGCACGAAATATGAGACAAACGAAATTGCTCGTCTAAAATAATTGAGTAATATCCTCTTTCGGGAAATTCGTCATTACAAAAATTTCTCACTTTGTGTGTCTCTATGAAAAAAAGGATGAGCACTCTCATTATACGACTCCCCTTGTAAATTTGTCTTTTTCAAAGGAACACTTGAAGGTGTACAAGGATTAAGAAAATATGCTGAGCATGACAAACCTCATTTCGAAGGCATTTCATCATCACATCATAATAACCACACGGAGGTAAAAAAAATCCAAACGTGCAATAATGGCTATTGGCTTAAGCTCCGTAAATATAGGATGACATCACATTTAATAGCTATACAAAACACTGGTGATTGGCCAATGATTATTGTACATTACATTTTAAATACATATAATATTTTTTTCTCTTTTTAGAAAAACCGCATTCCTTTTTTCTCAAAAACTTTTTCTCTCTCAAAAGTTTCCGCCTAAAAATCATTTCTGGCGAGGATGCCAAGAAACATGTAGTGATTTTTTTACAGCGAGTGTTACAACTTCACACACACCTTAAGCTAAACTGGATTGCCAAGTCATCCATAACCGCGTTGAGAGAATTTTGCAGGTCATGTAAAATGGTGGCTGCGTCTTCCTCCAACTTCTCACCACCCATCGCCTCAAACAGTTTCTCGAGCTGAACTCTGAGTTGCATGATGTCGTTCATCAAAATACAAGCCTGTCAGGAGGAAATCATAAAAAGGCAGTCAGTCACTCAATATCATTATCATCAGGAAAAAACGGCTACATTATAAAAGCGGACAAAAAGTGCCGACGTTTTTCCCTTTAAAAACGCGATAATTTTTTCGGGAAAAATATTTTCTAATGAACATGTAGCGAAAAAATATAATATTAAAAAATTCATATATTTTTTTCTCCTTACCACACGCTCATCATTGTCTTTTGTGTGTGTTGGAAATTCATTCTTGACGATATCAGCGTAAGCCAGGAGCACCTTCACAATGGTTTTGGCGATCTCTGAGTTGCATGATGTCGTTCATCAAAATACAAGCCTGTCAGGAGGAAATCATAAAAAGGCAGTCAGTCACTCAATATCATTATCATCAGGGAAAAACGGCTACATTATAAAAGCGGACAAAAAGTGCCGACGTTTTTCCCTTTAAAAACGCGATAATTTTTTTTTCGGGAAAATATTTTCTAATGAACATGTAGCGAAAAAATATGATATTAAAAAATTCATAAATTTTTTTTCCTCCTTACCACACGCTCATCATTGTCTTTTGTGTGTGTTATTTAAATTTATAATTTGCCAACAAGAGAGAGAGAGAGAGAGCAAGACATTTTCATTTGATCAAGAATCAAGGCCAAGGTTCATTTGAAATTTGAATATATAAAGCTTTAGGAGCACATTCCTCCATTATTAATTACTCAATCAATGCAGAAAACTGGTCATTAGCTTCACCATAAACGTCTTAATTAGCTTTTGGGTATGTAGCAAGTGTTAAAATATGATCTTGTTTTCTCTCTGCATTCCAAAAAAATGCTACAACTCGTAAGAAATTATGCTGAATTTATAAAGTGTGAAAACAATGCAACGCTCCATGAACTTCATGTTTCTTTTACCTACTACAAAAGTATCAAATTATATCAAGGTGAAAAGGAAGCAAGTCAGTCAACTTTTCGAATATTACACGGTGTAAAAGAGAATACGCTTAATGAAGACATTTTCCTTGCAACGATTTTACAAGCTCAAGAAAATATCATCATATCACCATAATAATAATATCATCAATTTTTACAGGGAAAAAATCCCCTCTCCTTATAAAAAGAGGGGATAGAATCAGATTTTCGACTCCGCCCTTAAGTGTTGCAACCTAGTAATTTTCTACAGCTTCGACTTCACTATTTTATTGTCCAGCTCGTAAAAAATTACACGTATCATCTTGGCAGGATGATTAGCTTGGAGAAGCATGAGTCGCGCGGATACAACATGCACGTCAAGAATAAGCCGGTGGCTTTCACGAACCGATTGAAAAGATCATGATCATCCTACAGCAAAACTTGATAATAATGTTTATGGTAATTCACTGAGGATGCTGTTTGCTGCTGCTTCTGCTGAAGTTGCGCTTCATGCTTTCATACTTTATCCACTTACTTTTTCATCCAAAATCTGACATTTTTTTACCAACTTTTCATACATGCATCATGTTAAACGATGTAAATTTTCCATATAAAATACCTATGGTATTAACCGGGATAGACCTAAATATCTTTTTTCTCGTAAGCAAACTTTATGAAATATTCCTTATATTTTTGCAAAAACAAACTTTTCCATCCATAATTTTTTTACCTTGACTTAGCTCAGGAGTTGATTAAGTTGTGCATTAAACTATGTAAAGTACCTCTCGCTGCATGTGTGTAATGTAAAATATAGCATAAGCTTTTACTTTTTCTTCCAAAATCTGACATTTTTTTACCAACTTTTCATACATGCATCATGTTAAACGATGTAAATTTTCCATATACCTATGGTATTAACCAGGATAGACCTAAATATCTTTTTTCTCGTAAGCAAACTTTATGAAGTATTCCTTATATTTTTGCAAAAAACAAACTTTTTCATCCATAATTTTTTACCTTGACTTAGCTCAGGAGTTGATTAAGTTGTGCATTAAACTATGTAAAGTACCTCTCGCTGCATGTGTGTAATGTAAAATATAGCATAAGCTTAGGGGCATGTGTGAGAGAAAGAAAAAAACGTTTGACAGATAATCACACCTTGGCATTTCCTCTCCCTATTTTCCACTTCCATTTTTTATTTTACACCATTACCCTCACTCTTCGCTGCATGAATAAGAAAAATGGGGGAGTTTGTTGTCTTAATTCCTTGGCCAACTTTAATTCATAAATAGAGTATAATACAAACCATATGTATGCATTTTCCAGCTTCAGCTCATCATTTGTTACAAAGATTGAGCAAAATATATCGTCATCCTTAATATTTTCATTGTTGAACGTGTGAGTGGAAGCACCTTCCCTTTTCAAATCCATCTTTTCCACAAACAATTTGACTCATCATGATGAACAAAACAGTTTTTTTTGAGAAAACTGCCGACATATTATACAACAATGCAAAGCAATTTTTTTCATGATACGCTACATGGTTTATAATCTGCATTTATTACTTTGCACATTGCACCTGAGAAAACGATGTGGTTTCTGCGAGAGCTCATGTTTATAATGGTTGGCTGCGGTGTTAGTTCTCTAACCTACCTTCACTGACAGGCAGTAGTTTCATCAATAACATTACTCAACCTCACCATCATCATCGTCGTTATTACAATCATTAAGTGCTTTTTCAGAACCAACTCACAAATATCCCCCAAAAAATACAAACCGTCTCCTTCAAAAAAGCATTCTGTAAGGAAGCACATCTGCCTTGTACAAAATGAAGTTATTGGGAGAGAAACGAGCGAGTAAAACATGCAATATCTGGAGATTCCTTATTATTCGCCTTATTATTCAAGCATAAAGTTGTTATTATTGGGACGAGGGTCTCTTCAAAAATGAGAGAAAAGGCAGCATCGTGTATGAAAATTAAGTTATTTTCTTCCTTACAAGAAACAAAATGGAGAATCTAATTTTTTCAAATGATATGATTTTCGGCTTCTGTTTCTTTTAAACCATTCATCAATACTCGTTGCAAGAGGGGTAAGATAATCATCAGAGTGTAACTTCCAGAAAAAAAGTGATTTTTTTCTATAAGGAGCTGCTGAGAGAGCTTTTTCCTCCGAGATATTAAATTCTATCACGTAAGAAACATAAAATAAAAGGGATTCGAATGAAAGGTAGAAATGACTTGAGATCTTACTCCATTACCGGTGTAATTGTAATTTGCTTATCAGGCAAACTAGGTAGGATGTTACGTAGCTAACCCAATTTCCTGGTAAACAGTTTACCCTAACTCTGCCGAGACTACTACAATTTTTACTTCATATTAAGAAATTTTATAAAGTTAAGTAATTACAGAGAAGCAAGCATATTATAACTATGCGTGAAATGTAAGTTCACTGGCTCACTTCCTCCTTGCTACCAAATTATCAGGACTTAATGGCTCATATCTTGGTCACACGAGAAGGTGGGATGTGATTATAAAGTAACATCTGCTCGTTGATACAAAAACTTTAATTTCCCATTAAATTTTGAAACGGATAATTTTTTACGAGGCTAGTGCCACGACTCATTTAAAACTGTATAAAAGTGTGTAGCATATCGTCATTAATCCCTTTTGTTTAGACATTTTCTCGGAAGCTCTTGGCTTTTGTATTTACACTCCAGTGAAGTAATGCGGAGCACATGTCATACCGAACCAGAGTTAATATCAGGTACCACCTGTATCATTAGCAGCTCTTCCGATTCGTGTAGTGAGTCATTTATTAAACACGGGGACGGGCGGAAAATGGAGGTGCATCGTGCACGATACGCCTTAACACCATCATTTAAAGACTTTTTTAGCCTGTGGCCCTAAATCCTTCCTTAACTAACCCCCAAAAAGCCAAATACATAATTTCATGTGACTGCACTCTGCACACTCTTGGACTGGCACATGATTCCTGATAGGAAAAGGAGCATTCCTTGTTCTACTGATAAAATAAGATATATGGCCTACTTATCTACCGGCGATTTACACTCCAGACATTTGAAAGGCAGGCTTCATCATTGTTGCTCAATGACATGCCATACTCAATACGTACGAATTTTTAGAATTAAATATTTACAGCATTCCTCCTAATTACATGCCCCAAGTGTTCCAATTTTCAACTTCCCATATACCAATCCCTCCTCCCATCAGTCCAATTCTCACAAAAAATAAATAAGCACCTCCAAAAAGAAGAATATATTTCGTGTTAACAGGGTCTAGCGGAAATGGATGATAGTATAGCAGCTTGTAATAATACCTGTCATCAGTTTTTACTAATTTGACTTGAAAACTCAAAAATATCTTTCAGGGACACCATATCGCCTTCAGTAAAACGAGCATGATTATTATATCATGTAGCTCAACACTGACAATGAGTTGACCGTAACATTTTGGATAAAAAAATATTTACAGTAGGGAGCTCGGGAGCTGTGCGCATCAACACCTCCTTTCTGTTTTAAAGAGGAAGCGCTCCCAGTATATCTGTAACCCTGTGATAAAAATCGGTAGATTTTCTAACGGGATCGAGACCATTTAAATCTGGAGTTGAATTACGGGTAATAGCCACCCTAATCTGAAAAGTTGCTCCTAGTCGTCAGCTTTTACTGATATCCAGTTTTAATTTTCCCAATCTCCTCTCATAACTCCTATCTTGAATAGGACTGGTGTGACTCTGATTAGATAATTTATATGTGCACATAAAATAATTTATCTTGGGCTAACGACAATTCTAAAAAGAGTGACACGACACCTACGACGGTTTTCCTTGCTACATACCACGAAAGCTAGTTAAAACTTTCTTGTCAGCACAATTGATCAAAACTGGTGTGTCCATTCATTAGGTAAAAAAACGAGCGGATCTTGACATTCATTCTTAATTTGACATTATGATTTGATATGAGGTAGGCGCTGCAGAAGAGTGTTTCTCCTCGCCCCATCTCGACACTCACCCCGTCCTTCTTGTCGCGCTTAAAGGCACCATGTAAGTACTCTAAAGATACGTCATCATTTTCATTCAACCACTGCATTACGAACGGCTCAAACCATCTAGAGGAAGGAAGACAAACAAGTCCGTTAAAATCTGACTTTTCAAAACCGGAAAGCATTTCTCTTTTTAATCTGATAGAAAAAATGTAAATTGGAGTTGCGATAAGATCAAGATGACTTACGCAGGGTATTCAGGCACAGATCCCTTGTAGGGTGGCACTTCTTTTACGTAATTATTGTAGAGCCATTTCACTTTGAAATGGAGGTTCATGTAGGCGGAAGATTTGCACTGTTGGGGACAAGGAGAGATGTAAAGAAACATGCATAATGTTCAACCACACCAATGCAATGTGTTACTAAATACTACTTGCTCTTACCAAACGATGTTGCTCATGTTCCTCCAACGCATACTTCATATCCACAGCGAACAAGCTCCACATTGTAGCTGCCGACAGCTGTCAAGACAAGAGACAATGCCATGAATGAAAGGTTACATTTACCCCAAATTTCTCATCACAGTCAACAAATTTGAAAAGGGAGTAATTAACATGATAAACATTTAAGCTTTGTAAGGGAAATCTGTCAGTTATAACGGCTTCAATCCAAATAAGGGAATGTAGTAGGCTAAAAAAACATTTGCACCAGTTTTGGTCTAATTTGAAGATTTCAGAAACTGTGTTCATCGAGTGATAAAAAAACATGGGATTGGGATTGGGCATGAAAAAGGTAAAATGGGACATATTTTCTCAAGACTGGAAATTTTCATCAATTGACCATGAGCATATGTTATGTATGTACCTGTCCAATATTCAGTTCCTGAGGGAATTGATTGAGCACCGGAGCGTAGCTATTCTTATCTTCTTCAATAACTGATACTATTAAGGCAATTAGTTTGTGCCAGAAGTCGACACTATCAAGTCTTGGTCCATTGTCATCAGGCTCCCGTTTCGGTTCGTTTGGATCCACCTATTGAAACACAAAGAAAATCGATTTGTACTTTCCAATGCAGTTTCAGTTTTGTCGCAGAGTCGTAAAACAAATAGTAGGCTGTTCAAAATCCTCTTTTCCAACACTTCAAAGCAATGTTGTTACTTGTTTCTTCGTGGGAAGCTTTTCCTTTGAAGATTTTCATATTAAAACGAAAGGAGGAAAACAAAATGACTTATTTGTCCATGGCAAAAGGGGCTTCTTATTTCGCCCATGTTTCCCCGCATTTTATTTGCTTTGATCGAAATACGCAATTATATCAAATTTTGGCATCAAAAGCGATGAAATCTTAAAATTGCAAAAGGAAAACTTTCCTCACGTTTTTCTCTCTCTCTCTCAAACTGTTAACACCACAGCAGTTCTTGCTGTACATTTTTCCTTTTGCCATACATCTATTCCCCTTTTATGGCTCTTATTTGTCCTGGCCATCAGTGAAAATCATGATGCAATAAATTTCTCATTCATGGAAAATACATAAAACATCAAGAGTGATATAAAACTCTAAATCATCATCATCATCATCAAGAAGCAAAGGGGCGAAACCTTTTACCATTTACGCCGCAAGAAAAGGGAAAGTCCATATTCCAGGAATAGAACAAGGACAAATTGGCCATAAGAGTCTGACTGTAAGAGCGTTAAAAGCAAGTTAGACTCGTAAAATGGTAGAAGATGAGAGTGACATCGATAAAACAATCCGAAAATCAAACAAGAACACTTTTCCCGTCTGTTTGGCGAGGTAACAATATATAATTTCCTCTGGATGAACTACGCAAAGGGGAAAGCACGAAAGCCGTGATACCCCACATTTTTTCAGCAGCATAGCGTGTGTTTGCAAACGCTGCCAAAATGAAATCTCCGTGGTTCGCTTACGTTGAACGTGGGAATAAAGAGCCTCACATTTATTTACTTTTTGCTTTCTCAGAATTCGCCAAGAAGAAGAGGCGAATGGTATCGTTTACGCACAAATAATACCACGAAGAAGTTATGAAAAATTCAAAGTAGGCTTAAAGACGTCAACTTATTTATCCTTCATCTGGTGGAAAATTTTGTAGACGTAGAAAAGCCTATAACGTCTGTGCTTGGTTGACATTACGTAGGAAGTAGAACGGGGAAATGGACAGATTTTATAATGTCTCCTCAAGACACAGGTAGAAGTGAAACGAGAAGAAAGTTACTTACAAAAATATTGACAATTTGACAGACGAGCTTTTCAAAAGGATTTTTGTGCACAGAAATGTGTTTCTCTTGACATTTTTGCGTTCTTCAA
>JAHZMY010002176.1:0-10828 GCA_027743915.1 Seira sanloemensis | reverse complement strand
TGCCTAGGCAGTTGAAACCAACTGCTTTAAAGGCAGTCAGAACCAACTGCCTTCGACTACAGGCGTAAATGGGAAGGCAGTTGAAACCAACTGCCTAAGCAGTCAAGTTCAACTGCCATGATGATTCAAGCCACTTCCGGTTAGTATTTCGAAAAACCAATGCCGCCATCAGAAAGAGCGTAGTTGGTTTGGTAACATCCGGAAGTTTCAACTAGTTTGGGCAAGGAAAAATGCCATTTTGATGCAAAAAACGTGGATTTTGACGCAAAAATCATGGTCGTAATGTTAATCAAATGTCATAAGCTTAACAGGGGAAACTGAAATTTTTGGCCAAAAGTGCATTTTTCCTTGACCAAATTGGTTAAAACTTCCGGATTTTACCAAACCAAGTGTGCTCTTTTTCATGGCAACATTCGTTTTTCGAAATACTAACCGAAAGTTGCCGTATTCAATAAGGCAGTTGAACTTGACTGTTTAGGCAGTTGGTTTCAACTGCCTTCCCATTTACGCCTGTTGTAGAAGGCAGTTGGTTCTGACTGCCCTAAAGGCAGTTGGTTTCAACTGCCTAAGCAGTCAGAGTCGGAGACCTAGCTCCTACTGAATGACATAAACTTAACATGGAAAACTGAAATTTTTGACTAAAACTGCACTTTTCCTTGACCAAACTGGTTGAAACTTCCTGATGTTACTAAACCAACTACGCTCTTTCTGATGGTGGCATTATTTTTTCGAAATACTAACCGGAAGTGGCTTGAATTATCAAGGCAGTTGGACTTGACTGCTTGGGCAGCTGGTTTCAACTGCCTTCCCATTTACGCCTGTAGTCGAAGGCAGTTGGTTTCAACTGCCTACGCAGTCAGAGTCGGAGACCTAGCTCCTACTGGCTATTACTGTACTACTGACCTAGGCAAAAACTTTTCTCACCTCTCCTTGGATTACTCGCTTCCCAATTCCCATTTGTGTGTATTCTAAGTGCACTTGCTAATGCACTACCGCAAAAATAAAACTGTTCCTTAGTTACGCGTGCGCAATTTTTTTTGAAAGTTCAATTCAATACGGTTCCACATTACAAGTATGGTCCTGCCCGCGTTTCTTGAATAAATGCGTTTTTAAATTGCCAACAGCTCCAAACACGACTTTACTGATGCCAGTGGAATTCACAGAGTAAAAAGCAAATGAAAAAATCCGAAAATGAGCCGTCGCTGCACAGTGATCCAAGGTAATGCATTGAGTGGACATTTGATTTCAGCTAATGTCTGACTTTTCAAAGCGCGTAGTTTAAAGCCACAACACTGAATGATTTCAAATTTGGTATGAATAAATAGCTCATTTTATTAGCTATCTGATGGTGTCAAAACTATATTTCTGCAGATTCGGATCGATGAGTAACGTGCGCTGAAAGGTCAGCCGTTATGTGAAAAAATGTCCGATTAATGCATTACCTTGGATCACTGTGCGCTGCCTGTATTTGCTCTGTGACACTTTTAGGACCATTTTTTTTATTTGGGTTTTTCAATGGTAGAAATTGAGTAAATACTATAGAAAACAGTTTTGCAAATATATGTGCTTATCAACCAAACATGAGGCAACGTACTATATTTGCATCAACTATTTGGTCCTAGTAAATCATACATTTGCAATTTTATGCACGTTTATTAAAAACTAATTAAAGCACTTGATGACCAGATACAGAGATATGTGAGATATAATCAAGAAAAGATGCATTTTATCCAAATATTTTCAACACTGATTTTAGCAGCATTATAACCCATTTAAACTCAAGTAAGTGTTGCATGTACCTTGTGTCATTACCACCACTTTTTGACTATCGAATTAGGTTCCAGCAAATTGCGGGTGCAAATACACCACTGTGGACCAAAGTTGTAATGTACAGACACATCCAAATCTTGAGCAATTTCGACAACCATGTTCGAATCCCCATCCTTTCGCTGACTCTGTTTGTGGCGACCTCTTTAACCGGACTGGGTCTCGCGATGTTCATTATTGCAGCCCGCACTGGTTCTGACCTTCAAATCGTATTGTTCTTTCTTCTACTATTCGGCGACTGCGCAATTCTTCTGCTAGTCTGTTTTGGACAAATGGCGCTTGTCTACTCCACAAGCAAAATGATTCTAAGGGATGTAAAACGGGATGCCGTTGTGCCAAAACCGCTGAGAAAGTTGAAAGCAGAGCGGACGTTCTACAACTCCTGCAGCATAATTAAAATACGATTCGGTACAAACAACTACTTGGATGCGCTGACGCCTATCAGGTTATTTGATGCTGGAATTGGAGCTGCAGTCAACATTCTGCTACTGGAACATAAAAGTTAATTTAGGTATATATTTCAAGCACTGATAGTCCAATATGCTGCATGTTTCCACGATATCACCGAACCGTTTGGCAGAAATATACAAAGCATATATCAAATGGAATGATATTGGGGTTATAAACTTTGCTGAAACAGAATACAGATCGGCTAAGATATATTTAAGAATTGCATTTCAGCACCGAAAGCTTTGAGTATACAATTGCTTACTATAGGGGGTTTTAGTAGGAATAACGTAAAAAATCATAAACGTATAAAATTACTTAGTCAAGGTTCGTTGTATATAATCTACATATAAGTCCATCAATCTAGTGCTAACAGCGGATTACTTTTTAGCTCACAAATAAGAAACGGAATTTTGTTGAGAGCTAACCAGCAATAAGGACTTCCCAAAAAAATGCTTCAGATAATTTTAAGCTCGGTACTTTCGGAAATGCCCAAATTATGAATTTTGGACTTGACGCCAGTGTCACTGATAAATAATAGTCACACAATTTGCTGGTAGACCCATGTCACATTCTTACGCCTAGCGGGCCAGAAATAATATGTAATTTCTTTCGTTTTCATCTCTAATCGAATCATCCCACAGTGGTACATTCGGAGCAAATTTTTGACACCGCCTCATTTTCACGTATGTTGTAGAACTTTTCAAGACGAGTCGATTGATACCCCATATGTGGGGCATATTTTGAAACACAAAGCCGAGAGAGGGCGTCAAAGTTTTGGCGTCGCGATTTCGAAAATATTTTTTTAAAACATAATGATAAAGCAATTCTGCTGGGAAGTGATTTCACCAGTTAGCGCATTCAACGACGGATTTTTCAAAAAAAGATTGAGGTCAAAATACCCAAAAACAGCCGAGATATTTCAAAAATTCGAATTTTTTAAGCGGTTTTTGAAATCGCCGTATTTCAAATATCATAATCGTGCCCAAAGAGTTCGAACTGTCAATGTGTAGCCAAACGCTTGTAGTTTAATTTGATATACCCAAAATTCTGGGTGAGCTNTCAAAATACCAAAAACACCCGAGATATTTCAAAAATTCGAATTTTTAAGCGGTTTTTGAAATCGCCGTATTTCAAATATCACAATCGTGCCCAAAGAGTTTGAACTGTCAATGTGTAGCCAAACGCTTACAGTTTAATTTAATATACCCAAATTTCTGGGCGAGCTTGTGATCGGGGTACTTTTTGCCCTTTGAAGTCCACCATATTATGGTATAGGGAATTCCCATATAAACCGTTAGTGGCATTGGGGGCAAACGTCAAAGGGCAAAAAGTACCCCTATCACAAGCCCGCCCAGAATTTGGGGTATACCTACTCAAACTATAAGCGTATGTACTCCGAATGTACCACTGTGCGTGGTTGTGATAATTTCCTCCATGAGACTTTAAATCTAAAAGTAGGACTGAATTCTACATGAGCAGTTAAACTTCTTTATGTCCACAGCTCCTTTTGTATTCAGAACCTCTAGAAGTTTAGTTTTTACTTCATTTGGCAGTAGAAGCTAGGTCTCCGACTCTGACTGCTTAGATAGTTCTAACCAACTGCGTTTAGGGCAGTCAGAACCAACTGCCTTCGACTACAGGCGGAAATGGTTAGTATTTCGAAAAACTGATGTCGCCATGAGAAAAAGCGTTTGGTAGCATAGCTCTAACCAACTGCGTTTAGGGCAGTCAGAACCAACTGCCTTCGACTACAGGCGGAAATGGTTAGTATTTCGAAAAACTGATGTCGCCATGAGAAAAAGCGTTTGGTAGCATCTAGAAGTTTAGACCAGTTTGGGCAAGGCAAAATGCCATTTTAAGGAAAAAACGTGGATTTTGACGCAAAAACATGGTTGTAATGTTAATCAAATGTCATAACCTTAACATGGCAAATCGAAATTTCAGGCTAAAAGTGCACTTTGCCTTGCAAAACTTTTTGAAACTTCCGGACTTTACCAAACCAAATGCGCTATTTCTCATGGCTACACTGTTTTTTTTAAATACCAACCGAAAGTTGCCGTAATTAATAAGGCAGTTGGACTTGACTGCTTAGGCAGTTGGTTTCAACTGCCTTCTCATTTACGCCTTAAGACGAAGACAGTTGATCCTTAAAGGCAGTTGGTATCAACTGCCTAAGCAGTCAGAGTCGGAGACCTAGCTCCTACTGTCAGATAGCTAATACAATAAGCTATCTATTCATACTAAATTTAAAATCATTCAGTGTTGGGGCTTCAAACTAGGCGCTTTGAAACTTCAGATATTAGGTGAAATCAAATGTCTGCTCAATGCATTAGCTTGGATCACTGTGCTCTGCACACTTTATTTTTGTGAGGAGGCGTGCATTCCCAACTCAGCCTTTTCCATTTTTCTCACAACTGTCTCTGGAAACATGCAATGAGCAGCTGCAGTGTTAAGTCTGGCTGTGGCCTGATAGATCGTGGTGGGCGATAGGGGCTTCACTCACTCAAAAGAACGCTTGGGAGTTAAATTGCCCTGGGTCTCAACGGCCGGTTCTTCCTCCAGTGAAAGCGTATGGGAGGAACACAGTGCAATTTGTTAGTTTTTCAGCGCGTTAATCTTACATTATGTCGGTTTTGTACGTTGCTATGGTAACCGGGAGCAAAATATTTAGCAATTTGCCACACTGAGACTGATTAAGATGTCATATGATAACTCTTAGAACGTAGATGTGCAATAATTTTTAATTTTTATTTACGTTTATTCATTCTTCAAGCAAGATAATCACGAGAATTACATCAAACCCACATAAGAAGGACTTTTACACAATACAATTAGTCACCACAATGTTCTATATTAACAATTAAAATAAACTCACCTAACCGTATAAAAATATGTATTTAATCGCAACAATAATTTCTTAGCAAGTAAGGTCTTGAACTTTCAATATTTCTGTGAAAAAGGAGTCATTGTAGGAATCGTAAGCCTAAAAATATTGGTGTTTGTAGAACAATTAGTTACCTTGGGTTTGCCCGAGAACGGTTTGCTAGTTGTAAATAACATCCAATTGTCCTTGCTAAGTACGTCCAAAGTACTTTGCCATTATTTAAATTTTGTCATTCGCCATTTCTCATGAGTGTCCAACCATGTGAATTTCCTTTAAAATAAAACGCTGTATATGTATATACATATTGTGTGCAGACCGTGGCGTTTATGCTATAACGCAATTAAATAAATATCTGTGTCTACTACGTTATTATCTACGCCATTAATCTAATAGAGTCAATTTTTACCTTTATCGCTTGTAAATGGCATGTAGTCCCTTATATCAACTTAAAGCTCAGAAGACATGTAACAAGGTTGTTTCGCACTATTTATCTATACGGAACACTTTAGCCGTTACTAAACACAGCTCCATAAATTCGTCACTGCGTAAATGGTTCCGTTCAATTAGTAATCGTTCATTGATAGACGGTTGGACATTTCCGGGGAGACATTGCGGGGATAGGTCATTTCGGTTTTGGTTCAATAATTTTACAGTTTTCCTCACGTTTCAGGAAGATATTACAGTTCATTCCTGTAGAGTGGGTCCTTCATATTGTCATGTTACTTTCTGCGAGTTTCAGTTTTGTCGAGCAAAATAGAGAATTAATAACTGTTCCTTCGAAGAAGGCTTGACATGCCAGAATCTTCACCCCGACATGTCAATTTTCGAGATTTTGACTCTCGAGGCATCCTAAACCCCATTGGACAAGCTTTATTCGCTGCCCTTCGTGGTTACGTTGGCCGTAACAAACGGTAGTACATTATTCTAAGTGATGTATTCCATTAACATTATTACCACGTATTATTGTAAACCCCGATTTTCCTATTAGAGACTTTCAACATCAATATTAGTAGAAAGTTGGAAAGTGCTATGCCGTAACTCCGTTTAGAGACATTATGTCAATCAATTCAAATGAGACTATCGTTTTCTAAAAATGAACGAGACTGGCTTATTCCAGTTACTTCACGGTGAAATTATATACAACCATAATCGGACAGCCAGAAACGCAGCTTGGGCTTTGTTCAGTAGACTTTCGTCCACAGCATTTTCTGGTTCCAACTTTGTCAACATGTCCGAGCACAAACCCCAACTGTCGAAGGTTTTCAGAAACGCTTATAACTTTGAGTTCCACACTTCCCATTCTTTCGCTCTATTCGGCAAGCTTTTCTGGTATTTGTCCGGCCTGCCGATGATTCTCACCTGGAATCCGGAATCGGAAGTGGTGGAGTTTAGGCACCACAAGTTTTGCTCCAGACTTTGGCCGTGGTATTTCAATGTCTTCTTTGTCAACGGCTTCATTGGCTGTGGCTCTTGCATCGTGGTTTTGGCCAACTCGAATGATGTAAACATTGCACAAATCATGATGGCCTTGGCTCTAACGGCGGTCTCATTCTGGGTGTGGGGTATTGCTTATCTCGTCGTACAAGATGCGGAAGAGATCGCGGTTGGGTTCCACTGTTTAAAGGAATTGAAGATGCAGCTGAGTAAGTTAAAGAAAACCCCTTTTTTAAAAATACTTCCAAATTATCCACCTTGTATGTCACCATCACTTGTAAATGTATACAATTGAGAATTTTCTCATTGAGTTTTAGGGTCTCAGAATGCACTGCATCGAGTTTTTCTGACATTTTGGTATATTAAATTCCCAAAATAAATTTAAATCATATCTGAGCGAATGGTCAATTTAAAAATTTTTAACGTCCAAAGTGTGATTTCAAAACTTTCCGGTACTTACAATATTGGCATGTAACACAAAGTCCCTGTGGCACTTTGCGATGTAATGCAATTGAATTCTAATGATTTAGGTCATGTTTCTAATAATTTTAACCACGTTCACACAATCAATCCGGCGGGAGACTTAAAAACTAAAATATCTGATTTTGCGTTTTTGTAATGAATTTTTGAAATTTTGAAACTGCAGATAGCTTCCAACCATCTAGGGATCTTCCAGAAGCACGCAACTCTGACTTTAAGCAAATGCCGCGGAAGCGGATCCAGAAAATCATTGACATTTCACTTCTTGTACTCGCCGGCATTCCGTTTCTATTCGCCCCTCCAGTCCTCTACCTGGGCTTTGACCCGTTCTCCTTTACCATTCCCAAATTAGTTTTACCGCCAACAATTTGTGGAGGGGAGGAGACTTGCCTCGCACTCCTACAGATTGTTACGATAATCCTGCGGGTCGGCATCGGCGAAGTTTGTTTGATCGAGGCAGTTCGCTTCATTTCCATGTTTTGCCTCATCCTGTTCAGCTGGTTCGAGATGGAAATATCTTGTCTCGAGCTGCTTGCCAACATGAAACACGGGAGGAAACACGAGGGCTTATTTTTGAACTGGTATGTCATCTTTAGTATGATCCACAAGATATTCTTCAAGCCCATCTGTGACATCCTGGCTCTTTTGATTGGGGATGGATTTTTCATCCTCATCACATGCAATGTCATCAGCATCCGGGGATACGCTATTCTGCCGCTTTTGGTATATTGGCTGTTTCCGGCAGTCTCGTGTATTAGTGGGTTCTTCATATATGTGCTCCTCCCGTTCACAACGTTTGTTGATAAGAAAAGTAGCAGTATTTTAAAGACCAGGTTGCGCTTTCTGCTCCTGGAAGGATCGCAAGGGGGACAGGGTATCTCGTTTCATGTCAAGATTTTGAGGAGGAAATATGCTGCGAGTAGACCGGTTGGCTTCAGATGTGGGTCGTTTTTCCCACTGAAGGCGGGTTCGGAAGCAGTGTTCTTTTACTGGGCCTTTCATAGAACTGTGGATGCGCTGATGCTGCCGATTGGTGACTTTGGTTGAAAGGTTGGAAGTCTTAATTTTAAGTATTTGAGGGCAGCCACAGATAAAAGTTTGAATTCTAACAAATGTGGACGGCATTTGAAATTTGTAAGCTGCGGAATTACGGCAGCGGGACAATATTGTAGTAGCTGATGAGTTAAAACTAACGGATGCAAATTTTACTTGGTGCTTTTAGCAGTAGATTAGGCTTCCAGGAAGTAACTTCGTGATGCAGTGGAAACTTTAGAGATGTATATGACGGCAGGTGAAGTACATTGTAATGTCTTGCACTTGTACAGATACCCCTTCATACGGAATCATCGAAAATATGTAAGACATAAGAATTGTATGGTCCCTTGCGCCTTTCCCGGATCTCAAAAAATCGACCTGTGCGTAAAGACCGACCAGAATATGCTACATACATAATTTGTGATACCTAATAAAAATAGACGTATATCATCAGCAGAGTACAAAAAATGAATTTCTTTCAACTCAACAACAACACATACATTTTTCTCTTTATACCACCTACCATGTAGGATGTACGGACACAAAGACTTGGTGAATGACCTAAATGGCATTTAAAACTGTAAATAGAATGATATATTATTACCAAAGGAGTCATCAAATCATAACTTCTGATTCATAAGTAAGTCATAAACTTTATCAAATACATAAGTAACTGTCTCCACTCCGTTTTCACTTTCTATATTTAACAAGTATGTCGGCAGCCGCAACAGCCGAATGTGACTGAATCCTTATATAATTAAACCCCACTTGCAGTAGGAGCTAGGTCTCCGACTCTGACTGCTTAGGCAGTTGAAACCAACTGCCTTAAAGGCAGTCAGAACCAACTGACTTCGACTACAGGCGTAAATGGGAAGGAAGTTGAATACCAACTGCCTAAGCAGTCAAGTCCAACTGCCTTGATGAATAGGGCAACTTCCGGTTGGTATTTCAAAAACCGATGCCGCCATGAGAAAGAGCGCATTTGGTTTGGTAGCGTTCGGAAGTTTCAACCAGTTTGGGCGAGGCTAAGTGCACTTTTAGCCTGAATTTGCCATGTTAAGTTTATGACATTTGATTAACATTACAACCATATTTTTGGCGTCAAAATTCACGTTTTTTTATCAAAAGTGCGCTTCGCTTCGCCCAAACTGGTTGAAACATCCGGATGTTACCAAATAAAATGCGCTCTTTCTCATGGCGGCATTAGTTTTTCAAAATACCAACCGGAAGTGGGCCTAATCATCAACGCAGTTGGTTCTGACTGTTTCTAAGGTAGTTGGTTTCAACTGCCTAAGCAGTCAGAGTCGGAGACCTAGCTCCTACTGAATACGTAACCAAAAATTTATCTGCCTACAGTAATCAAGAGCGGATGTGTTTGTTAAATTTCATCGAAAAAGGTTGAAAAAGGGACGTACGTCATGAAATCAAAATGCTTTGGAAGCTGTATACTTTATGGTTATACCTAACCGCAAATACCAGATTCATAAATGTTGTGCGCTAAAATCAGTAAAAGCAAACATAGGTAGGAATTTCTTTAGTTTACATTTGGCCTCAGTAGGACCGCGTGGACTTTTACATCAGGTAGAACCAGTGGCGTTTTGGCCCTGCTTGGAGAAAAAAATTGTAGATAATAGACTGCATAGATTTGCCGGTCATGAAAAAATAATTGCCCCGAATTCTAGTCGCATGTGCTATTCTAGAATACATTAGCATGCGCATTGAAAATTTCAGAAAAGCCGAGACAAAACCATGCTTGACAGGGATATAAAAAATCATTTTGACAATGCTATCGGGAGGCTACCTGAATCATTATAAATAAAATAAGCAGTAGCCAAAAACCGCTCGTGTGTCAAAGTAAATCGGCTTATCCTTCCCGTTTTCGTCTTCATGTCTTATATAACTTTTGTCTGCTTGACTTTCCGTACACCTTGATTGACAGGTATGGCAAGCAGAAAAAGTCGAAATAAATAATGCATATATCGGCTTTCCTGGAAGTACATTATATAAATGGGTATATAAAGAAGTTACATAAGAGTAGATATTATTAAAATTTTGCATTGTATTTAATGGAGGCATTTAAAAGCTGGTAAAATAAGCGGCTGATTCAATTTAATTTTTAAGCAAAATCTGTCGGTTTTCATAGCATGTAATTTTATAAACGTCGGCTTTCAATCTTTAATCTATTTCCAGTTGGCGATTCAAATGAGACATAATAGGATATTGCAAAGAGAGGAAGCTTTTCGGCACCACAGTTTGCATACCAAATCAATGTTCGTGTTTCGTTTTAATTGCTAATAGCAATTTAGGCTTGCCACTACTTTCAATTGTATTACTTAAAGGCTAGATTCCATTCGCCATAGAACCTGGTGTTAAGATCGGAAATGCCGCCCAATTTCAAATTTGATTCCGTTGATGTTATACCGCATTGGGCACAATTACTCTCGCTTTAGTGGGTTTTGGAAACTTTGAAATAAACCTTAGTAAAAACTTCCATGTTTTGGTTAAGAAGACATTGTTGGGAATCAAGAACGAGATAGATGTCAATCATTGTCACAACAGGCAAAATGAGCTGAATCGGGGCCGGTTCAAAGAGCGTTACTATTAGGATCGAAGAGTACCGACGACATTTGCAACAGTGCCAGCGAAGGCATTGAATATCATCTGTTGAGATCATTTGCAATTACGACATGCAATTAAAATCCTAACGCGACAAAAATT
>JAHZMY010002175.1:0-14759 GCA_027743915.1 Seira sanloemensis | reverse complement strand
ACCTGTGATAACATTGATATCGGGGACATTTTCCGCGGACAGGTCGACACTCCTCGGGCTTCTCTCGAAGGCTTCCCTCAACGTCTGCTTCTTCGTCGCGGAGCCACACAACCTGTAAAGGCCGATGATGTCCAAGCCCCTTCGCTCAATCTCTTCTATGCACCTTTGAACAATTAAGGGGACATTGAGACCGGAGTCCTCCTTCATCACGACGTTCGCGACATTTGCACCAAACAGTCCTAAACTCTTAATTTCGCGCTTGAAGGCGTCCTCAGGCGGTGTGTGTTTCAGCTTCACGTAGAGCGTACCCCGGGGCTCGACCTTGATGGCGAGTTGGTGGACGACGGGGTTGGCGGAGTCGCCGAGCACTTGGATTAAGTTGACGGAGCCCTTGTAGCAGAGTCTGTTTAAAAAAAAGATATTAAAATTCATTTTGAAGTGGGAATGGGAATTGAGTTGAAATTGGACATTTAATGAACATTATGAAACAATTAAAATCGAACCGGTGACGTAGGAAGAGATTTAAGAGAAAAGTTACAAACTTTATTGTCCTAATAAGAAATATTTGAATCCTGAGATTGAAGGATAGATGGGACCGACGGAGAAAAACATTTTATGCTTTGACGTTTTCTGTAAATCCGTGGATTAATTTGCATAATTCTTTGAGAATGCGGTTAAAGGGCCTCTGATATCTTCTGTCAAAATTGTATTTCTAATGATTTCAGTTACATGGAATTGGTTTGCATTAAAAAATTATAATCCTGAATGTGTAAGTAGATTTATAAATCGGAGAAATAGAATAAGTGACAAACAATGAAAATGTTTTAAATATTATTAAATATCCGTCGATCCTACGTTGAACCATTGTTTACAGATTTATGTTCAAATCACTCACCCTCGCTTTATGAACCCGATCACACTCGAGCACACAGTACAGGTCCCTCGTCCTTATCGACGAGTCCGTATTCCTCACGGTCGACCTAAGAGCCCTGCCCGCGAGCAAATGCACCCTCAAAATCCCTGAGTGACCTAACCCCGCCGCTATAGACCCATTGCCCCCAATGTCACTAGAGGCACTCGAGGGTCGTTCTATTTTGTACCGTAGGAATTCGGACGGGTTGATCGTGAGTAGTTTCAATCTCGTCGTGTCCCCAGAGACCGACGAGCTGGGCGTCTGGCTCAAAATACTCCCACCTTGGACACCGACACCAACACCCCCACTGACTCCGACGCCCGTCACCACCACACCTCCAGTTCCTGGAACGCCAACGCCAACACCGACACCAACGCCCGTGCCTGGTCCGCTCGCAGGTCCTGTCCTCGTCAAATGGTCGTAACTGGAGACGGGCTTGGCGCCACTCAAGCGCCCGGCGAGGAGTGCGGCAGCCGCAGACCCAGGTCCTGGAGCCCCACCGCCCCCGAGTCCTCCAACTGCACTCAGTCTGGAGGCAATCTTTTCAGACTTATCTTCAGCTGCGCCGAGGAGATCATCCTTCAGACTCTCGCGGGACAGCAGGTCCCGTCCGATCAGGCTCCTAGATAAGATCTCCTTTCGAAGAAGGGACTCGTCCTTCTCCACTGCGATCCGATGGAGCAGGGCTGAAGCCGGGCTGGTCCTCCCACTCAGGCTTTGTCTGTCGACAAGGCCCGTAGGACCGTGAGAACCTGAACTGACAGAGCTGTGGTGGTGGTGGTGATGATGATGAAGGTGCTGCTGCTGTGCCTGCTGGTGCTGCGCTTGAAGGGAGGCGAGCAGGTCTCGGGAGCGAGATGGGGTCATGCTGCCGACGAGGCGTCGCAGGGGTTCGGATGATAGACTTTCTTTAAGGACGCCGGAAGAGGAAGGCTCGCGGATTCCTAGGGCGGCGAGCGCGGAGGTTGTAGATGGGCTGCGGCCGGACGCCAGGGCTCGAGCAAGGGTCGAGTCGCCGCCGGGCATGCCCATCAGGTGTGAGCGGTAGGAGTAATAAGGCTGATCCTGAAAAAATATTTATATAAAATTTGATGGCTAGTCCGAAGTTTTCCCTCAAACAGATTCCCACCAGTCAAATATTTTCTTCCAATAAATTGGACACAAAACGATTTTTCTTTGAAAAGCGTCCCTTTTGTATATGTACCTATATTATCCCCAGCAAAAATTTAACACCGGGTGGATTACTCATAGTACAAGTTTTCCCACAAAAATTTCTCGTAACAATTTCCATTGCATGAATATTCATCTTTAAAATTTTAAACGGTAATTTTTAATGTCGAATTAACAATAAAACGTACAAAAATCTTTACAACCATGACCTGAAACTATATACAAATAAATTTTGTGGATATGTTTTGCTTTGTACACGTGTAAATATATTTTTAAAATATTGAAACGAATAATTCATCTATTTCTTTCTGAGAAAAATCGACATGCGGAAAATTTTCGTACTGGGAAACTTTATAACACCGTCTGTAAATACTTCTACTATCTACTTTCACCCGACTTTCACTCACATTTCTCCCTCGATCTAGAATGCTCAGATTTTCAGCACTGAACGTGAACTTGGCCGCTTTCTGAGCTTGCAAGAGGNAACACCGTCTGTAAATACTCATACTATCTATACTTTCACCCGACTTTCACTCACATTTCTCCCTCGATCTAGAATGCTCAGATTTTCAGCACTGAACGTGAACTTGGCCGCTTTCTGAGCTTGCAAGAGGTCCGAATCTCGCGAGGTTTTCAGTCTCTCGTAAATTGCACTGGTGGAAGGTGCTCTGGTCATCCAGGCGCGGTATTCTACAAAAGGAAAAGCGACATTTTCAAAACCAAACCTCTCCAAAATCTTTCTTAATAGATGTAATCTTTAGCACACTGATGTAATGTTTTTTGTTTTGTCTCTAAAAAGAATCGAAAAAGGGGACATTACCTGCCGAGGTGAACACACTTGGAGATGAGGGTATCCTCCCTACATTTGTGCAGTTAGACGGAAGCCCAAGACATACACATACACAACGTGCAAATAATGTGAGTCAAAAAACGTGTGAGCATGACACGACTAAAAACTAAAGGTCAGTGTTGTGAGTACCATGATGCACTAAAATATTACTTTCTCTAGGAAAAAAAATCCGCATCTACCATTCTCATCATTTATTCTAATAAAGTCTATTATAAACTCTCAATCATCTCATTCTTAGCGAGAAAAAGAGGGAAAGTTTATTTGAAACAAAAACTACGGTAAGAATTTGGATTAATACATTAGAGGTTCGTAAAATGTAAACTACACACTAAATCTAGTTTCATTGCCACAATCATTCATTGTTCAACAGAAATGGAGGCAATTTTTACTGACTCAAAAACTTTTGCGTAGTCCCCATTTGTCCATGTAAATATTTTCCCAGTATTTTCAACCAAATGAGGATGCAATTCTCATAAAGGCTCTTGCTGTGAGAGCTCATTATTTATCCTAATATTAATACGCTCAACTCTTTGTATAAACAAACCCTTTATAAAAGTTACCTCTTTAATGGAATTAAATGTCCATTATAAGAATTGTATAATATTTTTTGGTAATGGTTATGTCTATCAAAGTATGTTTGTATTATATCTTTCATTTGGATTTAAAAACGTTTTTTCATTTATTAAATTGCAAGTTATAAACTAACTTTAACAGCTACGCTTCCACAAGCATTCTTACAAGAAATATTGCTTAAAAAGTTTTAATGAGAGCATCTTGCTGAAAAGACGCATTCTTAAAGCTTTTAGAGATGTACTATCCGTATAAAGAGTTATTTTTAAACGACAGCAATATTTGCTGATATAAAAATGAGCCAATTTTTTACCGATGCCAAAATTTTAATGTTTCTTTACCCTGTGGATTATCGTTATTTTGTCTGTACTTAGAGCATATGTTTATACAAAGAGTTGACCATATGGCTTCCAACACAAGCAAATATCTAAACGATTTCAAAACTACAAAGCCCAAACCATTTTTTAAAAGGAGAAAACATACACACAAATCACACTCACAAACTAGGCCAATACCCATTCCCATTCTCTCTCACTCTCTCTCTCTCTGAACAACATATTCCCTGCAATTAATTTACGATGGGAGTTAATTGAAACCAATGAACCTTATTAGTGGGCATCCACTGGTGTAAAAACACAGACTCCCAAACTCCCACCCAGAGCTGAGAGAGAAACAAGTTGTAAAGTGGATTTATTCAGACTCGTTCAATGATGCGTACAGCCATTCCCTTTCTCTTCCTGAGAGAAAAAGAGAAAGCAAGACGCTTTGTTCATAATCCCACTATTCCCACTAACACGAACCTCTGCATAAAGAGGAAAGTCGCAAAGATCCCTTTTGTTCTCGAGTCTTGGTCGAATATGGAAATATGTTTAAAGGTTCTGCGGGAATCTTTAAGCAGGGATTAAAACTCACTCTTTAATATATAGCCATTTTCTTAAGAAAGAGGGAGAGAGAAGAAGAAAAAGAAGAAAGCGATGTGCTTTCTAAAAGTTTAATGAAGACGTGACTCTTCACTCCTGTCACACGTAGATATAAATACTTATGGTATAGGCATGTATACTTACAAATTCACAAAGCCACGAAAAAGTTTGTTTTTTTACAGTTTTCACTTTGAGTGAAAGTAATCGTAGTCTGTCACTTGTCGCCGCATATAATATGGTAATTTTGTGACATAAATCGAATATACATACAGTATGTGTAGTTTCAGAGGGAGAATTGACACATTTTGAACTGCATTTTTGGATTTTGATTTGGAGAAATTCCTTTTCAAAGTTTAACCTGGTTTTTGTCTTCGCTCAGTTTTCCTTTCTCAGTCCCTTATTTATATTCATTAAATATAATTGAATATTGAATATCAATCGATATTGTTCTTATCTCAATTGCCTTTATAGGCTGTGCAGACTTTCTCCAGTTACAATTAACAATAAAACGACAACACCGGTATTTGAAAGTTCCACGGTCCCTTACTAAATGGACTGTTTTACGCTTACAATCTAAACCGGAAGTAGTCACAAGTCCCAACCATTTAGAGAATTCCATTTCCATTTCACCTGCGCGCAGCCTTAACTTTAAAGTAAATTTCCCCAATAATATCTTGAAAACAAATGGAATCCATAGGCAATTTCGTTTTTGATCTTTCTCCTGCTTTCTGATTCGTTTTCACTCTGTCCAACAACTCGGGTCCATAAAATCAGTGACGTCATTTAAATGCATACCCTCCTTTCCCCAACCTTGTCATTCATCACGCGTCCGCGACAATTCAAAGTGTCATCTAAACTCCAAAACGATATATATCCTTCTTCCCTTGTAATCTTATCCGTTTTTTTGTACACAAACTCCGCCATCCTATCTCATTCTTGATACTTTATCTTTTTCCCTAACAGTTACAAACCGATTTCTCCCCTTCCTCCATTTACAGTTACAGTTAGTCTTCTTCCTCTTTTTAAAGCAGTCTCATCTTCCAATCCTCGAGTTTCCCCAAGAAAAAATTAGATCCATTTCGAACCCTCTTCTTCTTCTTCTACCTCTTCTTTAAGTATTCAAGTCAGAGAGTGGACATGCACGTGTGAATCTTTCCTGTTGGAGAAAGTTGTCTACTTTCTCCGTCGGAAGGGAAATGGCTATGTTTTCGTTCTTGAAGAAAGGAAAACTGAACGAAGAGAAAAACCAAGTATCATCATCGTCGTCGTGTCTTCAAAACCTTTTTTCTCTCTCAAAAGCACACTGAAGCACACAAGAAAAAGTGAAGACGGTGCAGTTTCTCTCTCTCTAGTTTCAGCGACAACAACAACAGAAAAAAGAATATCCATTTTTTTCACCAGTCGCACTTTTTGTCTTTCTTTCTAGCACAAGTATACACAGACACAGCGGACCAAAAATTGGTTAAAGAAGTAGTAGTATTTCTTAAACGTTAGGATGGAAATATATATAGCGTATACATAGTAATTTTTAGTAAGACAAAAACTATATATAGATATTGAAAACTACAAGAGAGGAGTTTCACAAGGTATATCTGAAACAGAAAAAAGGGAAGAAGAAAGTAAAGGGTTTTTCTATCATCATCGTCGTCGTGTCTTCAAAACCTTTTTTCTCTCTCAAAAGCACACTGAAGCACACAAGAAAAAGTGAAGACGGTGCAGTTTCTCTCTCTCTAGCTTCAGCGACAACAACAACAGAAAAAAGAATATCCATTTTTTCACCAGTCGCACTTTTTGTCTTTCTTTCCAGCACAAGTATACACAGACACAGCGGCCCAAAAATTGGTTAAAGAAGTAGTAGTATTTCTTACAAGTTAGGATGGAAATATATATAGCGTATACAAAGTAATTTTTAGTAAGACAAAAAACTATATATATATATATTGAAAACTACAAGAGAGGAGTTTCACAAGGTATATCTGAAACAGAAAAAAGGGAAGAAGAAAGTAAAGGGTTTTTCTCTCATATCACTCGATTGTTTTTCATATTAGAATAGTGAAAAACAGAAAAAAGGTTCTGGATTTGATATCAGCAGCGTACCATAAGATCCAAAAAAAACTTTGGCTACTACAAGCGCTAGCTTCAACTTAAAAAAAGGCTCCAACTCTCGAGGAAAAGCAGAGAAAAAATATGCAATAAACCGTGGGATAAAGTGATTGTACATGCTTGTAAAAAGGAAGACTACAGCAGCATCAGCAATGGGTGAAAGTCTTCTTCTTTTTTCCAAAAAAAAAACACAAGTGAACATCGAACATGCTTTCTCTCTCGTCTTTTGAATATACAGTTACACGTGCAAAAAACTACATGGTTTCCCCATCCTCATGTTTCATAAATATCGTCTCGGTTTTCGTAGGGAGAAAGGAGCTAGTGAAAGGTGAAAGCATTTGTATTACGAGTGCATATATACATGTACAGTAGCCTCTCAGCCTCAAAGTGAAAGTATGTCTTTGAAGGGCGAAAAAACGTAAAGTAAAAAATAGCTTGCCACAAAAAAATTTGGAGATGGGCAATACGGGAATATTTTTACATGCGTAAGGACCGCATCAGTACTAGCTTTCATGCGTGTAAGTCTTTTTGTTGCAAATGGGATGTTTTTATGTATATACTTTATGTTTATACTTTCATGTATGTTTTTATTTATCTCTCAACTTGATACTTTCTCTACGCTACGACTTTCTCTACTAAAACTGAACTAAAGACTTAAGTATAAGTAAATGTGGTAAATATTTTTGACAGGGTAGGAATATCGACTAACCTCGTTCCCGCCGAGGAGTGAGTGGCATTTCAGGAGCGGACACAGCACCATCACTTTTCATCTTGACTGTCCATGCCTGAGGCGAGAAGCAGAGCTCGGCGCCCCGCCGCCGCGGCGGAGGTGACGTCTGGCACACCCCTCCGGTCGAAGCGGACGTTATGCTTGCGGCCACCACGGCCCCGGATGAGGTCGCGCGGGAGAGAGTTACTCCGTCCGTTCATAAGGCCTAAGGAGCGCCGGGTTGACGCGGGGAGGGAAAGGCCGGCCGAGGAGCGGAGAGATGGGGTGTAGCTCATCGCCTCGGAGTCAGACGCGTAGTCGACAGGTGCCTTTCGCCTCGAGGGGAGGGCGAGGCGGCCACCCATACCTGAAACAATGAAGGAATAAGAGATATGAGCACACATAAAATTAGATAAATGAGAAGGCAAGCGACGACTTTCACTGCTTTCACTCTGTAATTTAATTTGGGAATAGCGCTTGTCCTAAGAATAGAGGAATTGCATAAGAACTTAGTAGGTTCTCTTGGTTGGGGGTGACCTGCTTCCGCTCCAGAAGGGAACATTTATGTCGCTGTGTTTCTTGTCTGTGTGTGTTTCCGCAAAAATGCAAATTATGTTTTCCCCTTGTCTCTTTTGCATATATGTAGTTGTGTGTGTACTCGCGCCCTTTTAATCACAATCAACGGGTACGAGTGCAATATCATCAGTTTCTCTGTCGGAGAAAGTAATGAAAACAATAAACAAGGTCTGGAACAAAGCAGTAAACAGGTAATGTGCTTTGGGAGAGGCAGCATCATCATCAAAATGCAAAAGTCTCTTTTTCATAGCTACACAGCTCTTGACATGTAAATTAGCTTCTCCCTGTGGAAAAAGGAGAAAGCTGAAATGAGTCATGTTCAGTGTGTGATGAACCGTAATGTAATTAGCGGGCTCAATTTTCCCTTTTTATCTCATGAAGTCTCCTTTCCCTCAAAAGTGAAAGTACTTGAAGCTTATTCATCCGTCTGGGATGCTTTCACAAGTGCTTTCACCAGATATAGGGATATGCGTGGCAAGTTGAGCCCATTTAGAAAATAATGTTTACTCAAAACCTATCGCAAATGTTTTTCTTACCGATCCAGCTACCGATCCATTTCCTCCAGCAAAAAGTTTGTTTTCGAGCTCATGCTGTGTGTTTTCACTTTCTCCGTGTGTGTACTGTCCAAACAAACTCATTGTTTTTATTTCCAGCTTCACATTATTATGGGAAATGTGGGTTACGCAAGCCAATTAAAAAATTGTCTGTTTTTCTACACTGGAGGGAAAACTCTTCCCACCCTACTTCCATAGCATACAGCTGCACTGCATACACAGTCCATTAGACAAAATTTTAAAAGAATGTCTAAAATTTTCATTTGCTCTGCAGCAGAGAAAGTTGGCGCCACGATAGCATGCTTCCTAAAAATAATGAGACGGATGTGCCCCTTTCCTAGGAATGTGCTGCTGGAGATAGTCGCATCGGAGGAAAAAATGCACAGACAAAAATTAATTTCTATCTCCAGGAATTTTTGGCTCCAACATCCTGCCGATGAGAGAGAGAAAGCTTGGAGAGAAAGGTTTGCAACAAGTTGTGAATTTTCTCTGTAGAATCCCGCAATATGGAATTTATTGACTGGCTCTGCCCATTTCCAGAGTGAAAATGGAGCCATTCTCAAAAAAATTGTCCCATGGACAGATCTGCATTGCCGCAAAACCATGAGACGAACACGACAAAAAATTTTTTCAACGGAGGAAGTCAATAATAACAGTAATCCTTTTCTTTTGCACTGGCACGCTTTCTCCACCAGAAAAAACGAAACTATATCGTATAACATTACAGGCGTAATACGGTGCATAAAAAAGGATTAGTATTTGCAGATCTAGCACAAGCCCTCACTCACAGCCGCATAATAATATCTCTTTTAGAGAAAGCACAAGTGCCTTCCTGCCGAGTTTTTTATGAACGAGTGCATTCCGTACCTAAAGCATTGGCATAGTGGTGACAAAAGCGGCAGTACAAGAGAAAGTCTGCATTTTTTAAATGAACTCTTTTAAAAAAATCCTATTACTTTCTCTCACAACTTGTTAATATGTGTCCATATGGTATATTAGTGGAAATAAAGAAAACTCAATTACGAGAAGAGAGAAAAGTAGAGTTTGACATGGAACAAGATCCGTATCTTTGTGCATTTTGGCAGGACAAAACACAGTTCCTCGTACAAATTTCAAAATGAGCAACTTTTTATTCCCCAAAGAAAGTTGGGCCTGTTCCTTACAATTTCATTTGAATGTTTTGAGCTATGTGTGGTGTGTGCCAAAGAGAAAGTTGAATTTTATAAGACTTGTGTGTGCATGTGCTCTTCAAGTGGGATCGTTGTCTTAAGACAATTGAGATTGTGCGTGGGACCCTCCATGATCCAAGGGAAAGTAAATAGTGTCTTGGCCGTGTCCTCGAGAAAAATAATAATTTGAAATGAAATAACAAGAACCGAGAGTTCTGGAGTCTCGGGGAACACACATATTATGAAGTCCTGCCTCTGTAAACAATAGACCGAGTCTAATACAAGAGAAAGTGAAACAAACAATTTTTTCTGCTTTCTCTCCGCACAGAAAGGAGGAGAAAGTGGAGGCAACAAGGAGGAAACATAGGACTTCTGCTCACGACAACTTTAACCAGTGCATGAAGACGGAAGTAAACGGGGAAAATGACGGCTGGTTGCTTCCTTCCAATAGTTAAAACATCAAAAAAATCACAGGCACTATCCATAAAAGTGCACAGGTTAGATTAGGTGGCTTTCACTGGAACAAGGGAAAGTATTTCTTGTGTCACATATGTATTACATACCTCGATACATGGTTTATGCTTATTGCCCTCTCACAAGACATCTCAATGCTGTTGGATAAATCTGTATGACAGGAGGAAAAGACTATTTTTCTTTTGCTTTCTCTCCGCAGAAGGGAAAAAATTCTCATGCTCAGCTCTTTTTTCCCCTCTACTATACATACGTATTTTTTTGGCGAATGGAATCCAGACTTTTCCCTTCTCAATGATCCTTGAAGTGGTTTTTCTACTCGAATTGCTTGTCGACATCTGTAATAATAATAGTTTCGTCTTTCTCTCCCAGCTTTCACCAGCAAAAATACTAGGTAATTTCTGGGTTAAATAGCGCACGCTTATAACTTACCCAATGACAGGGTGAAAGCCTCGGTTAGGCCGAGAGAATACCGATACACATTTATTTCATCTAATGATCATTATCGAAGCCTTATGTGTGCGGTTGTCAACTTTCTCTTTCGCCTAATTAAACCACAATCCCCCGAACACAGATATAAAAAAGGGAGAAAGCAAATTATACGCTGAAACACTGCCGCTTTCCCCTGTTGTTGTAGACATTAAAATGGAAATTAGTCTAGGGGAAATGTCTGCAATTAGGATCCTTTTGTCCCTAAAAATGCGTGAGATGCTTTCTCCCGGGAATACAGAGAGAGACGGGTTAATGCTTTCTTTTATTCACCATCACCGATTAATTTGTACGCAAAGTTGGTCATCTCTTTTACTTTCACTTTTTTGCAATAGGTCACCAAAAAACGGCACCCTTTCACTAGGTAATTGTCAAAAGAAAGGGAAAACCTCAACCATCAATTGGATGCTAACAATGTTCTAGGACCAAATAAGATTTTGTGGGTTTTTACAAAAGTCACGTCCTCCTATCAAAGGCTTTTCTTTTTTCAATCTTTATCTTTATTCTAGTCCATGTAATCTAAAATGTGGATAGCCTGACTCTTTCTCTCCCTCTCCAAGGAATAGTATTTGGTTTCATGAGAGACCGTTCAAAAAAAGTCAAGGCATTCCATCAGTTTTTTGTACCTTGATATATCATATATCCCAGTATCGGATATCTTCAAAAGCTGATCACCTAATTCCTACTTTCTCCTCCTGATTTTCATTCCATCCTCCATCAAAAGAGGAATCCACATTGAGAGGGAGAAAGCATCTACACTTACATGATACAGGCTTAGAGTGCTTTGAAAAAAGGCTTCAAAATCTTGTTACATTTCATTACTTCACATTCCATCCCATCCAACAACATAGATGCATCGGACGAAAAAAATCCAATTGGAAAAAGAGAAAGTTGCCTTTTCCCCATGTATAAATATATATTTTTCTGTATGAGCTTTATTGAAAGTACTTAAAAGTGAACAATGTCTATTTCCTCTGGTGAAATCCCCGCATCACACAGAAAAAGAGAATGTTGAGAGAGAGAGAAAAGGGCTTTTTATGTACTGGTAGAAAAAGGAGAGAAAGTATTCTGCTTTCACAAAAGACTTGGTGCACACACAGTAATCATTAAATATGAGTCCCATGGCCCATGATCTGTTTTCGTATTCTGTTGCTTCCTTTTTTATGACTTGGAGAGACTGCCGATGTTACTATCTGATGCTTGTACCGTATCGGCTGTTTGGTGCCAATGTAGGCACTTTATGGGGAAGAAAATATGGACGAGCCCGCCTTCTCCGCGAAGACGGATGAGATGCGAAATGCGTATGTAAAAGTATATATTTATGGTGGGAAACAAAAGAAAAATGCATTTATGGATCTTCTCTCGAAAAGAAAAGAAAAGTTCACCAAGATTATGTTACAAACTTGTTCTGGTGGAAAAAAAATTCAAAATTATTTTTGATGATGCTTTTTGGGAGAAAAAGTCTAAATGTCGGTGTGATCGAGACTCGCAACAATTGATATTCCTTGATCGTTTCGACTCGTCACATAGAACGATGGATGAAATATATATGTACGCTTGGAGAGGAAATTCTTGTGGGTCCTTTTGTGTTCCTCCAATACTTACTGTGATAGGATATATAGGATATATGGAGAAAGAAGAAAGTTTTTTTTTGTAAAAAAACGGGGATGGATAGAAAAGACACATGAGATCCCTTTCCCTTTTTGGTGAAATGGGTTTTTTATATTTGAGAATCGATACTGTTATGAAATAGAGACCCTCACGCTTTCATAAAATTCCTTTCTACTAGAACTAAAGGGTCTAATAGAAAACCTGAAATGATGCCAATCAACGCATTCCAACTTATGTATGTATATGAAGGTTTTCATTTGCATGGCAGGGTCTAATAATTTTAAAAAAGAGGGACAATATTGAAAATGCAGTGTGACTTGGGCAGGCAGCCAATCGAGGGGGGCTCATTGGACTGGAATTTTGATTGGAGAATGAGACGAAAAAATAAACCTGCGGGATACGAATGAGGGCAAAAAATTTGGGGATGAAGAATGCATCCAATAAATCATTTAGTTTTCTCGGTCAATAAGCGTTTGGGAAAAAAGTTCATTGAGCTTAATTGTTTTTTTTAAATATTAACTATTTTGTAATCATTACATCCAAAGTCCATGGTTTTAATTTGTTGAAATGCCCTGCTACTCACTTCCGATTTGTGGTCTACTTTTACCGTAATTTTAATAGTCGATTTGTATTTTTTCTTGTATTTTTGGTTTTTTCTTGTATTTGAAAATAAAGAAAAGTGAAAGTACCATGCCATAATTCGTACCTGATGATGGGAAAACAAAAAAGCTATTTGCTACACATCGGAAAAAAAGATGCAGATTAACGAAAGACTCGCCTACACCATACATTTTCTAATGATAAATAAAAGTTGGTGCTACATATCCCACTTCCTCCTACGATAAGAATAGCTTCATTCTCCAATTTTCTTATTATTACTTTCTCCCGCTCGGCAGCCAAGACTTGAGACTTGTTTTTTCAAACATGAGAAGAGCTGCTTAAATAAAATATGAAGCTTTCAGCATTATTTTCAAAGCCGAAACTCCCACTCATCTTTTAACTATCCACCCACACATGCATGTACATAATATTATATTTTTACTTCTTTCTCTTTCAATTTTAAAAATTAACTTTGCCAATTTCAGAGAAGCGCTTTCATTAATTGAACCCGGTTTCAGGCCAAAAAAGCCATTTTCGCTCGAATTATCATAACTTGAGTAATCAAAAAGCTCACAGATAGAGAGAGTACAAAGGGCAATATGCATATTTATTGCATTAGGTAACTCGACATTTCATTATCTTTTATTTACATTTATTACTCACAGCTTTCTCCATGCGGAAGGACTTTTTTGCGTATTGAGTGAAAGCATACACTTTCTATCTCTTTTTTTACAATCTCTTTCCTGCAAAATGAAAACGATCATATTTTCAATCTCAATAAATAAAATTCATGAGTCCCAAGGATATTTTCCTTATTTTGGAACTTTGCCACGGACTTTCTTTTTTCTCTTCCAACTTTATCGTTTCTCTTCTGCTTTCTCCGTACGGAGGTAATAACAAAATTATTGCTGTATTTTTTTCTCTCTGTTGTGAGTTTGAACACATTTTGAGTGTATATAAAAGTTGTAAAAAGTATCAGTCTGATATTTCTAGTTACTCAATGTTACGGAGAAAATTCTATCGGAATCCATTCATATCTGATGTAATCACAAGATGATCATCTGGAAAATATCTTTGAAGATGCTCCTAAATACTGTGAAACGGATGATGAATTAAAGACATTATTTTCTCTTACATCTGTTTCAAAAAATTCTTTAATAAATCACAGACTTGTGGAGTCAGCACGGATATTAAACTCTTACGTATAAGTATATAGTGAAAACTCTCTATAAGCCCCGCCAGTCAAAATAAAAATCTTTTTAAAGAAGCTGCTCCTACGCAGGGTTATCCTTATAAAGGGGTTCAATTCATATGGTGACAATTTAACACAGTTGACATACATAAATTCCCAACGTGACACTAAAATACTATTGTTATTGTGAGATGGTTCTTATAGAGAGACAAATACGTTTGAGGCAATAGAGACCCTCACAAAAACCACTGTGGTTATTTACGTTTGTACGTAGACCATGTAGCTTCTATAGAGAGGTAATTTTTATATAGAGTTTTAATTAATAGAGTACAAGTATAGCCATCTCCTATATGCTATATATTATTTAATATCTTGAATTCCGCCACACACTGCATATTTCTTTCCTCCTTGTTTCAAACTTTTTTTCCAGGAAATACGAAACACACCCGGAACTTTCTCTGGAATGCCTAATCTCCTTTTTTCTGAAATATTAAAATCACTGGAGCAACACATACCATTTTAATTTTTCCTCTGGAGCTACTCAAGCACACGAAATTCTATTCGAGGAAAAAAACACGTCTCGATCTTCTATATCCCGCCCAAAAATCGCGAATGTATAGGAATAGGGGCTGATATGTCTTTTGTGCTTTCTCCTCCATTCATTCACTTTCCCTGTGTAATCTCTCTCGCTCTTTCTCCCAAAACTCTCATTTTAATTCTTTAAAGTCGTTGACTCCCTCTCGCCATTACAGGGGCAAGTGCGAACCGTGTGGTATAATCATGCGATCATCATAAATCAAAAGAAGTCGTCAAATGGAATGCTCTTGTCTCTTTGTTTTCCCCTTGAAAACAAATAATGGGT
>JAHZMY010002174.1:0-10908 GCA_027743915.1 Seira sanloemensis | reverse complement strand
AATTAGTGAAACGGGAAATAAATTGGGTCGTTCCGCAGCTTTCCTATTTATTCAATTTCAATATGGACCCATCTAAAAGTTGAAGGCACCTTTTCCTCTTGGTTTTCCGCAGTGTTTTCGTCTGCCTTCTTGAAACCTTCATTCGGTTTAGTACCCCTCATGGCAGCGGCAGCTTCCGCCTGCAGCACTTTCTCACGAAGAGACTTGGCTGTAATCCCCTCAACTTCGCTATTCGCTCTGCAAATAAAAAATAATAATGCCATGCATAATTATCTAACGAAGGAGGGTCGTTGTTATATTTTTAATTTTTTAATTACTTTTCTTTCAAGACCATTCTTCTCATCAAGTGACGCTCCAAATCTTCCAAATCATCAAAGTCTTCAAGATCGACAAGATCGCTCCTATCATCATCATCCTCCTCTTCAGACCTTTCATGAAATAAACATTCGATTAGTCTGGTGGGTCACATCCATCGCCAAAAAAATCGTTCGCAATTTATACTTTTCGTAACTTACTCTTCTTCTTCATCACTCGCAGGAACCACCCCTGTCATCTCAATCTCCGCATGGCGACTAGAAGCCCCAGGAAATAAATCTTCCAAGTAATTCCGAGCCGGTGTCACAGGTTGAAAACTGTAACAGACGATTGAGTTCCTTTAATAATAATATATTCGATTAGTCCGGCGGGTCACATCCATCGCCAAAAAATCGTTCGCAATTTATACTTTTCGTAACTTACTCTTCTTCTTCGTCACTCGCAGGAACCACCCCTGTCATCTCAATCTCCGCATGGCGACTAGAAGCACCAGGAAATAAATCTTCCAAGTAATTCCGAGCCGGGTTCACAGGTTGAAAACTGTAACAGACAATTGAGTTCCCTTAATAATAATTTTAATAGTCATTGCTTTGAATATATAATATAGCCACAATAAACTTACACAGTCCCAACACGATTTGCGACAACAGTCCCTCGTGGTGGCACCACTGGTCGGGCGAGTCGAGCGGTGGGAACAACCGGGAGGGGACGTCGCGCAAACCCCCTTGGGTACTGTAACTGCACCTCCCTCATTGGCCCTGTTCCTTCTGAATGCAGTGTAATTGGATTCAAATCGAAATATTGCCGAATGGCTGGAACACAAAGCATAGAAATTAAGTATCTGCAAAAGTGCTAAGTCAAACTAAAGACTACATAAAAAGAATCAAATTAATTGAGCCAAACGAAAAAATTACTTCGTTGGGCATCCGTTTCTTTACTGCCTGCCGTTTGGAGTGATCTCCGATATTCTCGAGTAAAGTCTGACACTGAATCGTGCCTATCAAGTGTAAATTGGTTCGTGCAATTTTTAAGAAAAATTTTAGATTTCAAGAATAAAATAAGTTTGTAAATAAACTCCTACTCACTTACATTGTAATTAACTGCTACAGAGTCAACACGGCACAAATGGCTTAAGGAAAGCTCGGACTCTCAATGACGAATCACAGCGGCCGTTAAAAACTTTTTCCTCTGGCTCCAAATCCAATTTATAGTCAATTGTTTTCAACTGCTGTTTTTTATACAAAAAAAAGGAAGATGAAGTCGATACCTAAATAAAAAAATCTGTTCAAGAGACTAACTTTATAATGTTGTGCTGTAAATAAAAGTGAAAATCTGGAACCTTTACTTCGAACCATAAAATATCAGTCGGTCGACCCAAAAGCTACTTGAATTTTTCGGCCATAAAATGTCGAAACGATTTTGCATGAGAATATTAAAATTCTTATTTCTCCTAATTTGCTTACGTATGCAAATTATCCTACGTCAATGGCGATGTGACTTCTTCTCCACCGTACTTAAAACAGCAATCTTAATCCCTCGGTGCAATAGGAATATGAGCAGCATGAAGCCAGCCAAAGCCGAAGAATAATGTTCTCGGGTTATCCTTGCTTTCTTTGAAAAATATTCTAATGGTGAGTCATCGGTGGTAGGCAATAAACACCATTTTATTTAAATCAACAACCTCAGAAGGAAGAAATTCTTCTGAGACCGAGGTCATAATGCAAAAGTCGTAGCATAAACTTTAGTCGCATTAGCCAGTTTATAATATTACAACCCTCAAAAAATGCAATAATTTTAGCAGACAATACCATTACAATATTAATTCTCATTATGTTCGTAAATGTCATGCCATACTATATTTCTTCAACAACCAAAAAGCACATGCCCTTCTATTCGTCTGAAAAACAATGAAAAATTAACGGCGAATTGTCTTAAGTTTTATAGCACTGGTGGCTGCCACTTTGGTATATTTCTTTATTTTCAGAATAAATTATAAGCCTAATTGCACGTACATTTAGTGATACTCAATGTATGGATACAACTTAATTATTTATGCATTTTTAAAGTATTGCTGACTCTTCCTCAGAAAGTAATTTCTCAGCATACCAGTATGAACCGATTAAAATTATTTGCGATAAGAATGATGCTTCAATTTGAAACAGCCATTTTTAGGGTCAAAAGAGTGCATCACTTCCCAAACTTGCATAATTATTGTTCCAGTCTCCGTCCGGAACTGCGTCTGATAATGATGGTCCCTTTGAACTAGCTGATATACGCCCTTCTGGGGCATACTGATCCAAATGCTTCTGCAACGTTGAGTAAAGCAACTCGTCCAGCATCATAAATTCCAGCAGTTTTGAGACCTCTGGATTCTCCTTGTAAAACGAGAGAATGAATCGAGACTTTTCCCGTAACTGCTTCGCCTCCTCAAATCTCTTGAGAAACCCCATCAAGTTGCCTCCAGTCGGGAGAGACTCCTTCTGCTGTCTGAATTCGTCTGGAAGAAGTATGCCGAGGCAGAACTGCTTGTAGTAAATTATCTCGCCAAAGCGCAAGGAGAATCCAGGCAGGATGACCTCCATCACCGCCAAGCAGTCATCACAAAGTTTTTCCACGTGGGTGGCAGCGTCCACCAGCAACTCTGCAATTTTCGGCTTGATTGACACGTTGAGCCGAAACAGCTCTGAGATTCCCATCGAGAGATGTTTAATCACGAAATACTTTGCTTGGAAGATGATTGAATGGTTTTTATGCACAGTTTTCCCCTCGTGAAGCTTCATCACTGCCAAAAATTTCTGGAGACCCAGGACGTCAGCCAAATGCTTTGCCTTGCCATAATTGACCAGTTTATACTCCAAAGGAGTTACAAACTGCTTCGCCTCGTCCAGCTCGAGCTGGATTCTAGTCATGTAGTTATGAATGAGCCTGGAAGGTCGAGTACATTGACATGACTGACACTTCCAGAGCGTGTCAGGGTTGCAGGGATCCACTGCCTCGAGGGCTCCGAGCATGCAGCCTTTGACCGAGTCGAAGAATTCAAAGTTGATGCATTTCACGGTGGAAAGGTTCGAGCCGAGCTCGGTGCTCGAAGTGCATCTTTCGCAGGCACAGTGGATGTTAAGCATTCGGAGAAATTGCTGACGTGTCCTTGTACACATTAACAAGATGTCCTCAGAGACTCGGCTAATGAATAGGGGCTGGTCTACTGCCATGTCCACGCGAGCGTGGCAAAATAGCTGGTAAGTGGATTTCTGGAACCACACCGCGTTTGGAACGCAACTGTGCTGTGCAATTGTCACCCTGGGATAAAGGAGCATGTTTTCCCTAAAAAAATATGACGACTGCAAAAATCTTTTATACAATAATTCATGAATATATTAGTATAATAATTCGAGAGGAATACTTTCTTGCTCCGAGTTCAAGGGGCAGCGCATTCCAATTTAGGATTTGAATGACTCGCGACACCAAGTTTCGGGAGAAGCGCTTTTGCAACTGAAAATGACGTAGGTGACACATGACATCGTTTAAAATGTCCTTTTCCAAGCAATAAATCCTCTTGAGCTGCTTGTCCGAAATTGGGCTCCCTTCCTCCATCATCCGCTCCACCTGCTTCGACATCGGATTTGTTTCAAGAGACAGGATTTTGTTCCACGTTTTTGGATCCGTTTCTTTGGTCAAGAGACACCGCAGAATTAGAATGAAACGAGCTGGTTTCACGAGGTTGAAGTCTGTCTCAGGTTTCCCATGAAATATGACACATTCCATTAGGGAGTGAATGGGATCCTGTGCGCATTTTTCATTACACACAGGCCATTGACATTTCTGTATTTGAAAATATTTTTGTCATACTTGATGCTGATAATGACATTCTAAGTAATTAATAATAATATGGTTGCGGTAGTTTTATACCGGACAAGCCCTTCCGTCCAACACGAGTGAGCAACATGTGACACATGTGCTCCTCTGCTTTGAACTCGTGAGAAAGCAGTAGCGTAGCGCATCAGGGCTTAGCAAGTTATCATCAGGGCCACGGATTATGGGGGTGTCAACGAATATCATTGATCCAGACTTAAAATGATTTCGGACCACGAGTGCTCGCTGCTTATTCATCCTCTTAAATTTGACGGGGTGCACCACGACACACTCCTTGTCATGGGCTTCCCAGTGATTGAGTCGATGGTCGTGGGAGCAGTAGCCGATAAGTCGGCATCGCGGGCAATAGACAGCACTTGCTTTGCCACACACGGCACATACACTTGACGGCGAGCCTTCAGCGGAGACTTCTTGGGAAGGCTCATTCAATCCCGTTTTCTCCTTTCTTTTTCAAGAAATAATTAAGGAAGTCAGCCTTTAAAACTTGTACTTACTATGAAATTTAACCTGTGATGATATTGGTATCAGCTTACCCTTCGTCAGCAAACATCATTGCGGATGAAAAATATGGCCCGACAAGGTTACAAAGCCGTTTGAATCCTAACTGTATGGTCATGAATATGTCAATTGAACAAGATTTCTATAAAGCTGCATTGCATACAATTATGCTCCACGCAATTTTCAGTTCCTTTTCCATTTTGCAATGATGTTTCTTAGAGAATATTTTCCGAAAGAAATGCATTGCGTGTTTAAATGGAAAGAAAACCAGACATGAGTATATTTGTGAACCTTTAAAGCACAAGATGAACAAAGAAGAGTAAATCAATCGAATTCATGAAGTCAGAGTATTTATTGATAAGACTGTCATTTGACATACGTATGTATTTCGGCATGTATATTGTGAGAATAAATTTCGCAATACGAATGACACTATTGATTGTAAATTGACATGAATGAACGAAAGCACACAAAGGGTTAGCAGTCAGACTATTTTACGACTATGAGTCTTCTGATTGTGTTGAGGATCGAATACTAAGCATACATGTATATGCGTAACGATTTGACATGTCTAAGACAGAAAGTCCGAATAGCGTCCCTGGAAAAAATTACCCTAAGCCGATCCCACAAGAAGGAAAAAGTTTTTCAAATTGGACAAGATCAGTATGCAAATTCTTCTCCAAAATTAGTCGAAACATGGTCATGATGAGTACAGACCCATACAAAAAATTGAAAGGTTGCAATATTGAATAGATGGAGAATGTTAACTTCATAAAAAGAGAGAGAAGACATTTAGAGAAGATTAGATTCTCTTGTGGATTCAAGTCATATTCAGCATGTCAGGGACACACAATAAAAGATGAAAAGATCTTTTTGTATGTATCTACTTCTCGTAAAATTCTCGCCTTGTCAAAATGCGTGGCACAAATGGACGTTCCGATAATTATGCTGTCTGCATGCGCACACATATTCTTTCCCAGCCAAAAGCAATAATGAAAGAGGATGACCCATTTTGTACTCGTAAATTAAAAAAATCACAGAATATAATGTCATCCCTCATCTTGTGACACAAACACACGCAATATTGAAGTATTGACAATGGTATAGGCATATGAAATCTGACAAGTTTTTCTTGGCATAAATTTAAATATTAATCAAACTTCCCTCACGATACCCCATTGTCGTCATCATCACTTAGATAGTTGCAGTTTAGGGTTTGACCAAAACACATAGGCACTGTATGTACGTACATAAAACATGGGCAGTGATCGACCTTTATCTCCAACCCCGCTGGGGCCAGAAGGCCCATTCTTCTTGCCGAATCAACCCATCCGCAGTNATTGTATGTACGTATATAAAACATGGGCAGTGATCGACCTTTATCTCCAACCCCGCTGGGGCCAGAAGGCCCATTCTTCTTGCCGAATCAACCCATCCGCAGTGACATTAAGGAGGACAGAGAAGGACTCCCATTCACAATCCAGTTCAACGTTCTGAACTACAACAATGATGGAAAGCCAATATCTAACGCCCAAGTGAACGTCTGGCATGCAGATGCAGTAGGAGTTTATTCAGCTTATTTGGGTCTTTACCCACTGGGTAAATACAGACAACCTAATTGGAATTTGGAAAATAAACGTTTCTTTTGCCCTACAAAATATTTCTTTTCATTTTCAGAGAGTCGCAAAGTCACAGGGGAAAACCACGAAGAGCCAACAGACAACACAACCTTTTTGCGTGGAATTCAATACACGGACAATGAAGGGAAAGCCGTTTTCCAAACCATTTTCCCAGGTTGGTACGGTGCCCGAACTCCTCACATTCACTTCAAGGTCTTTGTTGACGAAAAAGATTGCTACACAGGCGAAGTGTACTTTGAGGACACTTTGGTAGACGAAATCGCTAAAAAAGTGAAGCCATACAGTGATCGTGACTCGACAAATAAGAAGACGAACGACTTGGATCCATTGTTTGGGAAACATGGCGGCTTTAAAACCGTGGTAGAGCCTTTCGGAAATATTTTGGAGTCGCTGAGTGGCGTCTTAAATGTCGTGGTCAAGACCGAATAGGGAATAGCAAAAAATGGCACAATAAAATAATTGTAGTTACTTTTCGACTAAAAATGTTCGGCTGAATATGGTTTTAGTGCAATTCTGATTATCTTTAATTTAATTATACTTTCCTTTGTGTTTTTATTTTATGCGTACTTGTAGTTGAAACATTCTTAGGATGTTAATAGGTATTTAGTTTACTATTAGGTCTACATATCTTTGTTGTAAATTATTCCAAGTGTACTTTTCAAAAGAAAATTCATCAAAAAATTTCGACTTTGCCAATTTAAATGCGTCACGATTATCCAAAAATGTTGCAAGTCTTTGTAATAAATCCTGCTCCGTTTTATAAAGGCATTGGTCGAAAGGGAAGATTTCCGGGTAGACGAGATCATTTGGTGCCAACGGAAAGCACTTATGGCAGACTCCTTCCAGCCTGAAAAAACACCAATTTCCTTTCATAAACCTTATGACTAAAGTGATGCAGTATTATTTCACAAAAAAAGCAATTTGCAAGTTACATTGCGACTCCAAAAAATTCATGATTCGCGGTTGAAATAACTATATCGGATTCCATTAAAATCTGATGATATTTGGCTTTGTCGGAAACGTATCCAAAATGGTCGATGAAGTCGGCAAGTTGTGCTCGTGCTTTGTCAAATATTGGAGGGTTATCCGTAAAACTTTCTCCCAGCACGTTTAATCGGAAATTTGTTTTTCCTAATCTCTGCAGTTCAAATAGGACATTGAAGAACATGTCCGGATTTTTATCAAATTCCCTGAAAATTGAAGACAAGCTATTTAAGTACCAGCAAATGGCAACCAATAATGAAATCGAAACAATGCTATTGCAATACCAACGGTGTGGCCAGACAATTCGCAAATTGTCGTCTTCTTTATTTTCCAAAGCTGTACACATCATATTAATTTTCAAAGGAAAATATAGGACTTGGCATTTCGGTTCTATCTGCTCTCTCAAGTCTTTTGGCCTACAGTCTGGTTGCAGATTGAAAAAAGGTCTGAGGTTCTTAAGAAAGGAATCTTGATTGAATTTGGAGTTGAAAAGCACCAAGTCCGCTCCCAAACTGCATCAAATTTAAATACCCAACGTTAAAAATTAATTTTCAGACAGTTGGCAAAAATGTCGTGTGGTATTTATTATCCTACCACTCACCAAGTCATAATTTGGTTATACCCATACTGAAAATCTCTGTCTTTGCTTTTTCGGACCGGGTAAACGAGCTGATTTTCATGAAAGTAGACAATCTTTTTGCAGGAGCTCAGGTCAGGCCTCAACCCAATCAGTTCATGTAAAGGAAGAACGCAACTGGTAAAGATGCACCTGTGGGGCAAATCAAGACATCGTTAATCTTCATCCTTCTTTGCGCTCATTAAATCGCTCAATTAAAAATTAGTAAAAACAACTTACTTGAGATTTTCTACCTTTGGAATATTTTGAGCAAAGTACAGCGCGCTGGTTCTTGCTCTCCAGTGCCACTTCTTTCCTGGCATTGACATTAAGATGACTTTACATTCCTTTATTTGGCTAAGTTCTTCCAGGAGAATGTCCACCAAAACTTTGTGAGAGCCGGTGTAGTATGGCTCAATTAAGAGAATGGTATTTTCCATTCTTTTCCTGAAAGGATATATAAGATTTTAAGCAATTATTCAGTCATTACGTCAAACTCTAAAACCCAACTTGAAATGTCATTACTAATATTGATGGTTTGGAGAAAAAAGTTCGTATATGATATGAGAGAGCTACATGAGCACATGGACTATTTCTATCATACATTCACAACAACATTGAGATTTGATATATTTATATTTCTCATGCAATACATATACGCACATGTCTGGCTGGCCCTGGCATACGAACATGTGTCAAGTCTTCCAGGTGAGCCTCATTCTGCCCGGCTCACTCACTAATGCTAATGAAAGTTATGGCATGAGAGAACTGCTCTCGAGTTCATCACATATTTAGTACGTGTTACGTAACATGTTTTGTAGCCTGATATGATGATAAAAGTAAAAGACACGAAAATGTCCAATTTACAGTAAAAAGTGCGTCTGGCATCCGTATTCGCTGCCTTCTAAGGAATTATTAATCTAAAAATATTTTGCATATAAAAATTCTCTAGAGATAAAATGGTGTCATTTCTGCGTCTTCCACTCCGATCTCTGAGGCATCACCGCCTAACTCATGTTATTTCTAAAAACTTCAGCAGTTCTAAGGCTCTCTCATCCTCGTCACAATGGGCAGACTCAATCTACACGACAAATCCTATAGATCGTTCTGAACCGACTTTCAACAAAATCCTGATTGCCAATCGAGGAGAAATTGCGGTTCGGGTAATACGAACGGCAAGGAAGATGGGTATTAAAACCGTAGCTGTGTACTCTACCGCAGATTCACGCTCGGTAATAACGAAATTATAAGGAACATTCTCTTTAAAATCTTAAAGTTCTCAATGTATGCATGTTTTTTTTATTAAACTAGATGCACGTTGAAATGGCGGACGAAGCGGTGTGTATCGGTGAACCCGCCGCAGCCCAATCGTATTTAGTGATGGATAAGATTTTAGACGCTATTAAAATCACTGGAGCAGAAGCCGTCCATCCAGGATATGGATTTTTATCAGAAAATGCTGGATTTGTTCAGAAACTTGTAATAAAATCTCAAAGAAAGCAGTTATCCAGAGATTAACTAGAGAATTAATTGCATGGTTCCTTGATTACAGGAGGATATGCAGGTGAAATTTATTGGGCCACCAGCAAAGGCAATTCATGGAATGGGCGATAAATTGGAGTCAAAGCGATTGGCAATCAAAGCTGGTGTTAATACGGTAAATTGCTTACAGTACTCAATGCCTAGCTATGAACTTTGACTGGGCTATTAAAAATACTCATGATTTTTAGGTGTTTGGAGTGTATCTGAACGAGAGAGAATGTAGCATTCAAAGGCGAAACCAAAAAGTAATCGAGGAAGCTCCCAGTCCTTTTGTTGACCCCGAATTGCGAAAGGTAATCAAATGATTCTGCAAATTCAAAGCAAAGGCAAAGAATATAGGCTCTACTTTAATTTAACTTTTAGGCAATGGGAAATCAGGCTCTTGACCTCGCCAAAGCCATCGGCTACACGTCTGCAGGAACCGTTGAGTTCTTGGTGGACAATAAAAAGAACTTTTACTTTCTTGAAATGAATACCCGACTTCAGGTGGAGCACCCAATAACTGAATGTATTACGGGGGTGGATCTAGTCCAAGAAATGATAAGAGTTGCATATGGGCATCCCTTGAAATTCAAGCAAAATGAGGTTCCATTAAATGGATGGGCACTGGAGATGAGAGTGTATGCCGAGGACCCAACTCGAAATTTCGGAACGCCGTCCACAGGTCGCCTGTTCAAGTATGGTTTGCACACAAAATGCATTTCAAAGCTGTATGTCAAGCACACCCAAGAAGAAAATTCTTATTTTTTGTCAAAGGTACGAGGAACCCACCGGTAATGGTATCCGCTGTGACTCTGGAGTTCGAGAAGGCTCAGAAATTTCAGTGTACTACGACCCAATGATATTGTAAACTTGTAAGTTATGGTGAAAGTAGGAACGAAGCAATTTCCAGGGGAAAGCAAGCGCTTGACGCATACGTAATACAAGGAGTTTCCCACAACATACCTTTGCTCAGGGATATTTTGACCGAGGTGACTAATTTTACTTAGCTTACTTTTAATTATTTTTTAAACGTGGAAAAAGATTTAAAATGAAACAACTTATATGTAATAACTTTGAAGAAATCCTATGTCAGCGGGGACACGGACACAAATTATCTGCCTCGAGTGTACCCAGATGGATTCACAATCCCTAAACTTTCAAAAACGCATGTAAATATCTTGAAATCCATTGCCGGAATACTTGAAGCCAGACGATGCCTACGACTGCACCAAAAGTTGGATAGCTGGGAATTTGTGGTAACACAAGGAGATCAACCAACAGCTTTGAATATACTTAAAGAAGAAACTGGCTTTAAAGCAAGTCCTAATAATCAGTCAATCAATATTTTGAGCTCATTTCAAACTCTTGTGAAAATTAATTAGAGATATTTGTGCAGGTCAGAGTAGACGGTCGTGAAATATCCATTAAAAATTGGGACTTGTCAAAGTCCGTTGTAAA
>JAHZMY010002173.1:0-13055 GCA_027743915.1 Seira sanloemensis | reverse complement strand
TCGCATTTTTAGAGATTTTGGAGTGGGAGGAGGATAAAGAATTTCCAGAGACGCTGGCACTCGACTGGCACCGCTTTCCTGGAATCAGAGAAGAGATCACGAGGGTCACTGTTATCGGCACTATTGTCACGAGTGTATATGAATACACACTCACTCTAATCATGGGATCAGACGGGGAGCAAAATGACTTTGAGAAGAATCAACTGTGCGTCCTCAAAAACCTTCGGTTGTTGAGCAGACTGCGGGAGGAGCTTGATCAGGTTCTGACAGCGGAAGACTTGAAGAACCCTGCATTACTCCAAGAAGCGTTACAATATTGTGGAGTGCGTGCAGCAGACATTGTCGACGAGCACGTGCAAGTCGAGCAGTGTCATGGGATTCCGGAAGGGGAGAAACTCAAGATTCAACAGATTGTCCTTCCCCTCTCTAACCTGAACCATCCAATGCGTCAAAGATACGTCGACCATGTCAAGGAATGGTTCTTGGATCTTGTGAGGGAAGAAGGAAAGGCCAAAATTCACACGCCTGAAAATCTCCGCTGCGTAGGACAGTTGATAATTGTGCCCATCACGGAGATGGTCCGACTCACCATGTACAATCGCGGAGTATTTGACGTTCTCTACAGGGAAATCTTTGATGGAAGGTGTAACCCTCCAACAGTGTATCCTCCAACTCCTGAAGAGGAAAATTCGGACGAGCAGCCAGTTGTTTTGGACGCAAACACGTACGGACAGGAGGATGAAGACAGCTTCGTAATGGATGAGAATATTTATAATATCTTGGCAAAGTTACGCGGGGTCAAGTCGAGAACGCTGGTGTACCGGAGGTCACGAATTGATCCCAGAACAAAGCCCATGTTTGAAGCTGATGGAAGTCCCATCATACCTCCAGAGCGACAGCCAGAGTATGTCCCGAGGCAGTTGACCGCGATTGAGCAAAAGCACTTAGACGAATATTTGCTAGCTACAGAGCCGACCGTTGAGCGGGATTACGAAGGCGTCTACAATTTTGGAAACATCGGAGAGCCAGACTGGATGTTTGGATACACAACGGAGCAACTTTTGCAAATTATGGAGAGGGAGAACCTCATCAATGCTAATAAGCTAAAGAGGGTGAAGGAGCGAATGAACCAAGAAATTTTAAACCAACGCGTCGCTGATAACCTCCCAGTGTTCTACAAGATTTGGGGAAAGGATATTGGAAGCTTGGCAAAGGAGTTTTGCCGACTACAAAGAATTCTCGAGAAGGGCAATATGCTAATGTCCGCCGACGCCACGGATGAAGCATCCGGCAAGAGAAAGTTTCCACTGAGTTGTCAGCCCCCACCACCTCCGCCTCCTGAGCTGCCCAAGGTGAACGAGAAAGGAGAAACGTTGATTTATGCTAGCGAGGGTCGGAAACAGTTTGGAGTGGGTGTCAGCCCCCCTTCGAGAGAAGCAGATTTCGATTTTGAAGGAATTGCGAAAGCGCTCGCTGACGTGAAGGAAGTTGACCCCGAAAGCTTACTGATCAATTCAAGCGCCTCCAAGGATGAGGAAACTGCTCTGGAAAAGCTCCTCAGAAATATTCCAAAGCCAGATGCCCACTGGAAAATGCTGGACTTTCGGATTAAAATTCCAAAAGAGAAGACAAATCGGTTCAAATGGTCCCGAATGATGCTTTCAATGTCAAATCTGTACAAGAAGAATCCTCAACAATCTCCATTGGCACAGTTTGGACATCCGAGTCAGAGACCAACGCCTAATTTCACAACTTCTTGGGCACCGCCTGGAAAAGTTACCCCAAGTTATACTGGGGCTCGTTCAGGTGGGTTTGGAGGTCAGGGAGCGCCCACATCAAATCAAACGGTGATGCATATGAAAATCCCACTCTTGGTTGGAAGAACGGCAATTATGACGAAAGCAGAGAAGCCGGAAATGCCGTCAACTTCAGATGTTGCTCCAGCGAATACGGGATCATTAAATTTGAAGCAGTCGGGAAAGACAAAGTCACAGAGAAAAGTTTTTGGACAGACCTTGGCCAGGTTTCCCACAGTTCCCATGAGGCGACGTCAGATGGTATCGTTTGCCCCCTCGAAGAGGAAACCACCTTTGACCATCTCTGACAGGCAGAGGTTGATGATGTCTCAGCAGGAGGAGAAGAGGAGCACTTTTGGAAATCCGAAACTCGGACCACCACCGGCAACTTTATCACGGAAATTTTCCTTTGACTGGCGACAACAGTCGAAACTAGTATTACAACAATGGGAGTGACATGTGGTCAACCAATACAAAATTACGACTTCATAGTAGTGCATTGGGGCAATGAGAGACGCCCTTGATTTTAATTCTATAACGTCAATTCAAATTAATTATTGGATAATAAAATTGATTATGCAACTGCAAATGGATATACCTAAATTAAAGATATAGTAGTAGAAGGCTAAATAAATTGTGATAACTTAAGTTAGTAGAATTTAATGTACAAAAGTAAGATTTATTTTATAGCTCTTGGCACGAATTCATCACAAGTTCTCTTCAATATGCATCATCAACGGAAAGACAAAAGTAGTTTCATTCAAACAAGCAAGATTGCATATGATTGACTAGTAGTTTTTATACAATGAAATTGAAATTTTTGAGTGCATTGTTTTGTCAAAGGTTCAGTTCAGGCGTGAAACTTGGTGGGTGTACACTTAAATACTCGTACAGAGATCGTTGATTGACACATGGCGGAGTTTGAAGCCAAGTTGGGCGATGCGTCCAATGAGAGCCTCACTGTCAGGTTTGTAGACCATCAACGAGCACCAGGCCGTCGAAGGATCAAACAACTTTACCAGGTACTTGTTGATCACTTCCTTGATGTCATCCAAACTCACATTCATGCTGTCCTTCAAAAGTGTTCTAGCACAAGAAATATAATATGGATAAATAAAATAATCTGTAGCGCAAATGCTTGTATTAAAAAATATGTACCTTCGGCTTTCCACCGATTGAGCGTTGATGTGGCTAAGCAAGGCAGACATGATTGATCTCTTGAGCTCCAAGCTCCAAGGTTGCAGGGTCATTGATTACCATGAGCTTCGTAGCAGTCAGCAAGGTTTCCAGCCATGGCCAGTCGTCCTAATAACCAAAAATCGTTAATACTCTGACACAATCTCATCATTCACAATTTATCAAAACTGTATTATAACCTTTATCATCATTTTCATCGCGAGGAGGCATCCCATCACATCCATGCACTCGAGGTTCAACGTGATCAAGTTTGCGTAAGAGCATGGCATTCGGAGTACAGGAGAGCAAACATCGTCCAGACCCCAGCATGACCAAGTCCACTTTTGAGCCATGGAGAACATTTGAGCAGCCATACAAAGCTTGGGGAAGTCAGGGGAGTTGGGATTGATGGGTATGGCCAGGCTCAAGCAAGGAGGACGTGGCTCAGCAAGTTCAATCACAACCCCGTTGCCGGACGGAGAAAGCATAATCTCGGGCTCGGAAGTAAGCTGAACTTCACTGTGTACANGAGGACGTGGCTCAGCAAGTTCAATCACAACCCCGTTGCCGGACGGAGAAAGCATAATCTCGGGCTCGGAAGTAAGCTGAACTTCACTGTGTACAAAGAGAAAGTCCAGTTCATATTACATAACACGATTTTAGGACTTTACTGATTGCTTATCTTGTATTTACCTCAAAGTCAACGATTTCTGTTTTCCAGAAAAGTAAGTTTTCCAAGGACCCACAAGATCTGACTCTTGAGAAGCGAGTTCTGAGATATTGCCGGCAACTTGAAGAATCACATTTTCCCCATCAACAATCTTTTTCCAGGCTTCATTAGTCTGCTTGGTTATAACTTCTGGATTATTCTCCAGCTCAGTCAAATACTCCAGCTATCAAGTCCAGACGGCGACGGCCGACAAAGAGACGAGCATTAGATTCTAACACAAACAAATAATTATAATCATGGTTTACTTGAGCTAATAATGGTTTATGTTTGCATACCTTTTTTGTAAATCAGACTGATGAGCCCATGCAAATTAATTTCTCCGGAATCAAAGCATTCATAATTGGGCTTCTCTGCCTTTTGCATCTTGTAATTAGCAGCAAGTCCGCGAACCGCTTCTTTCGCAATGAATCGCAAGTAGTTGGTTGAGAACGCGGTCTCATGAAGGATATGGTGAAGGAGTCCCACCGCCCACTTGTACTTTTCAGGGCGTAACAATCAAAGTCAAAAAGACGTTTTGCGTGGACTCTCCATTGAGACCCAGGGACACTTGAGAGTCGGCAATGTGCAAGGGAGGGTTGAACTCGTTGGGAGTTTCAATTTCACTGTCCGTGTCCAGGGCTGGAGGACGCGGACAGACGAACGCTCCAAGAGCTGCTGTGACGGGGGCAAGCAGTCGCCGAGTTGCACTGTCCAAATGAGTTGTATCCAGTCCAACAGTTATCTGGCCCACGTATATTTATTAACATTTTCCATTTTTCAAATATACTGATATTGAAGAGAACAAGAGTCATTTTGATATTCATTACATAAACGAATGCCGAGAGAGTGTCATCCAAGAAGGTGTACATGGGCATTTCCTTTAGAGGAAACTTTGGGTGCTGCTCTGTCCCACCAGTGTGATATGAGGTGACGTTCCAATACCTCAGTTGTGTTCCACGAACATTGCTCAGGAACTCTTTCGTCACTTGCATTCGCTGTTCAAAGTTTTCCAGCTCGGGATCCTTGACATTGAAGAGAACAAGAGTCATTTTGATATTCATTACATAAACGAATGCCGAGAGAGTGTCATCCAAGAAGGTGTACATGGGCATTTCCTTAAGAGAAAACTTTGGGTGTTGTTCTGTCCCACCAGTGTGATATGAGGTGACGTTCCAATACTTCAGTTGTGTTCCACGAACATTGCTCAGGAACTCTTTCGTCACTTGCATTCGCTGTTCAAAGTTTTCCAGCTCGGGATCCTGATAAAATCGTATGGGAAAGTTGAAGGATATAACGGATAATTAATTTTTTAAAGTCACTAAAAAATCTAAACTATTTCCGTTTACGTTGGTTCCAAATGGGAAAGGTTTTTCCTTCAACTGTTCCTCCAGAGGTCCATCGTAGTCTGAGATTCCCCCCGCAGCCCCTTCTTCCTTCTTTGCTTCTGGTGGTGGTGCATTGTTATTCCTCCCGTCTTCGTCGACCGCTATATTAGCTTCCTCTCCAACAGCGTTACTTGACTTGCGCCGAGGCTTGGATGCAGCTCTTCGAGACCCCTCCGCAAACTGCATCTCAGATCCGGGTCTTCCTGGAGTAGTCTTTTGTTCCTCCTGGCGCAGTTCCTTCTCCATTTTCTCATCCTTAATTTTTAAAAAGCCTTATATGAAGGTAATATATAAAAGGTTAGATGTTACTTTTTATACAAACTGCCTACCACTGGTACAACTTGGGTCGAGTAAAATCCATTGTTGATAAAGTACTTGATCAACAAGTCCACCCAAAATTCTCTAGGTTTTTGCAACAGATTATCAACGATGGTTCTCGGGAAGATTCTCTTGGCCACTTGCTCCTTACTTCCATCTCCGTATCGCTCAGCCTTTGCAATGGCTGCTGCCACTACTAAAAACGGCTCCGACTCGGTTTCGCGGATGTAATGCCATCCAACGCGATCTGCCATTGCCTGAATGTCACTCAAACTGAGCCCCGCATTGTTACCGTTGACATCCCCGGTAGCCAGCTCTTGAAGGGTCGAGTGCACAATTTCCAAGGATTTGGACACCTTTTCTGAGTCGGGTAGAGCGTGAATGGTGATCAAGGAGCAGGTTTCCATGTACTCGAGTTGGCACCAAGAGATGCGATGCGCAAAGCCTGCGGTAACCAGCTTCGTCCACAGGGGGCCCACCGCGATGTGGGCGGTGAGTACTTTAAGCGCCATAGAAGTTTCCAAATCCACCGAGGAACAGCCTCTCCAGCCAATACAAATGGTGGCTGATGGAGTCTTCAACGGATTTCGACTGATGAAGGATACGGAATTTGCCGCAGCAGGGGAACGAGGTGGGAGTGGGTTGGTCCATGGCCTAATAAATGGGGGCAAGTTGGGATGCTGAAATATTCAAGTAAAAGATTGACTTTATGAATTGGACCAAGCACAACAAATGCTAATATGATAATAACCGTAGCCATTTATTTACCGTTTCAAAATAGTCCAGTTCATGATCCGAAAGCATTTCAAGAATCTGTTCCCTGTTTTCAATGGTGCCGGTAACAATCACAGACATATTCTCCGGCCGATACATGGTGTCAAACACTTTCCGCATCTGTTGATTTTTTTTAAATTATGCGTTAAATCTTGAACCAAATTATTGTGCTATACTTTTGATAAGTAAGAAAGTAATTACTTTTTCACCGAGCCTGTGAGACCTTCCGTCGTTCAGCAACCTGTTCCAAAAGGCGCGAACTCCCGGGAACATTGACTGAAGCGTCGCCTCCCAAGCCATTGCACCCTCCCCAGCTTCACTCAAGCAGTAGTAGGGGGCATCCAACGAAGGTTCCACTTCTGGCTCTTCCTTCTCCTCAACATTGTCACTTGGTGTTGGGGAAACACCGGCGACCCCTGGTCCCTCACCTTCACCAGTTGGCTTCCCTTCATCTAATTTGGGTATATCCTTCTCCATGTACGGGTAAGGATAACCGTGGAGGTCCAATACAGCCTCTAGATTCTGAAGCAGGTAGAGGGAACAAGAAAAGGTTCCCAGGAAAGCAGATTCGCCCAGAGCACAGCAAACGTAGCACGACTCATCCCTGTCGGCCAGTGGATTCTCAGCGCCATGAAACTGCCAGGCTGGTCGAAGCATGTCACCTCGCATGGCTCGTGGAAGGAGCCCACCAGAAGAGTCCAGTTGATGAAGAAGTTGTTCGATTCCAATGGCTTCAGGTTGCTCGGTTCCTGTGAAGTAAAGAAAGCTTAGAATTACAAAAGTTCTAATCCCTTTGTTAAAAACCGGATTCGACAAAAGTCAGTAAAAGTCATCATTCAAAATACCAAAGCAAAAGTAGCCGTTGATAACTTGAGTGTCCATATCCACAAAGTAAGCAGTCATTCCGGAACGTTTCGAGCGATACTTTTGAAGGTGGATTCGACAAAAGTCAGTAAAAGTCATCATTCAAAATACCAAAGCAAAAGTAGCCGTTGATAACTTGAGTGTCCATATCCACAAAGTAAGCAGTCATTCCGGAGCGTTTCGAGCGGTACTTTTGAAGGGAAAGTGGTCCTGGGATCGTCATCTTGAAATCATAGTCCAGTTCAAAATGATGAGGGGTCTTTTCCTCGTCAGCTTCAATGGCCGCTGCGCCTGCCACAGGCAATTCACCTTCAGCCATGACGATGATCAAGTGTGATGGCCCAAGTGTACAACTGATAAGGTAAAGGGGGCGTAAGGAGCCTGAAGGTGCTTGCTTGAGGTCAAAAGAGTATTTTTTAGTTTTACAATTTCAAGTTTGTCTAAATGAGTGGAAAAATTGTTTGAATGTGGTAGTTTAACGGTTTCACTGGGTATGCAACAAGCGTAGATAAAATCCTTAGGTCCAAAAATGTAAGCAAGTATGTAAATACCATTAACGATAAATGCACTCTAGATTTAAACATTTCATAGGATCCTATTGCATAGCAACTTTCATGAGTGGGGGCAGACGTCGTTGACATGTCCACCCTGATTTGTTCATTCTTTTTGTCAGGATAAAATAAAAAATCGCCAAAATATCGTGCAAATGTGAAATTACGGGATTTTAATCTTTTTCAACAACCGTCAATTTCAGCTTCAAGGGAATACGTGAACATGGGAAAAGCAAATATTTAAATGTATCTACTTTGGCATTTCTTCGTGAGAATGTGTCAAGAAAAAACTAAACGAACAAAGAAATTTTTGGCTTGACCAAAGCTCATTCCCTGTAGCTGGCCCCATCGGCATGTACATATATTTTTTGTTATCTCGCAAACCTCTCTGAGCAAGAAAGGTTTAAAAATGATAATGATGATACACCATTTATCTGCTTTGGTCCGTCCGTCCAATGCATATATCGCGAACCAAGACCATGGAGTGTCCTTTTTTTGATGCGTTGTCTACATCGAAATATGACGTGTCTACAAAAAAGCCAAAGCCGGTCTAAATTCAAGTTATCATTCTTTACGGGAGCCTCTCGTACACGCTGTTTCATCCTTACACACATACATATTCACAGACCTGCAATTGTATCATCATTCTTCCAGAGCTGACTATATCCTTGTCTTTAAGTACATTCACACGTCTTTAATAACCCGAAAAATAACATGGGAGCATACATCCATCTCCGAAAGGGTTTTTTAGTGTGTACCTTGTTAAAAGTTTTTGCAGCAGAAGAAAAAGAGTAGAAAGATACGAGAGAGATGATGATTACATGTTAAGCTGCTTTTTGTTCGCATTATCTGTAAATTGAAGGAGTTTTAAAAGGCCGTTCAATTCTACCCTTTAAGTTCTTCTCGGCTCGTATTTTATTAGCAGTGTTCTGCCAACAGTACAAGATATTTGTCGTTCGTTCACACACTGAAGTAGATATATTCCATTACTTTTACTAGGTAAAAAAGAAGTTGAAGCATGGTGGATGGTGGATAGAAAAGTCTCAAGAATTTTGAATGAGTCGAATATCTAACCATGTAGTATCTCGTGATAATGATTAAAGTAGAGCTCTAACTGTATCCTCTTCAAGTTTTTACACCAGTTGTCTGCACAGACTTCAACTCGTTCCTTTTTGACGGTGTAAATGCACTCAGGACTCCGGTTTAAACAATACAAGACCAGATTCGAATTATTCATAAGGTCTGTTACTAAAATGTGAATGGGGCAGTGAGGAAATTATTGCTAAAGGTGGTGGTAGTTTTTCAGTGATGTAGTCAAGATTTTAAAATGATAGAAGAAACGTAAAAGATTTTTTTGGCCTACGGTCTAATTACTTCAGAGGAACACGTAAGTATAATAAAGCAACTCACAGCTTTTTCCTTAAATGCACACCTGCTGCAATTGCAATTTGTACGAGTCATGTTTGTCGGGCTGTTGGTAATGAAAAGTTAAAGATCCATTGTTCATGTTTGGTGTTATTCTCTGTTCATTGGTGGCTTAGGAATTTGCAATAAACTACGTTTTGTCACTGTTGTTATATTCAATCGTCGAAGGCTCGAGAGAGATTCATGAATGACTTGTAAAAACGTTCATATCTGACAAGTAAGAAAGAAGAAGCCAAAGTTTGTGAAGTGTGTGGATTTCTTCGGGAGTGTTCTATCTATGAATGATGAAATATTTTTGCAATATAATAGGCTTTTACAATTGAATACGTTTAGGCTAAACTCAATCTGAAAATTACCTTTCGCACAAAATGGAGAACTAGTAAACAAACCGTTAGATTGAAAAGGGCAAAGTTATCCTCGTTGGAATTGGTAAGCTCTGAGCTGACATATAATCCCACAAGTCCAAAGATCCAATTCTGTTTCAATAGCGTGGGAACAAGTTCTTAATAACAAACCGTTAGATTGAAAAGGGCAAAGTTATCCTCGTTGGAATTGGTAAGCTCTGAGCTGACATATAATCCCACAAGTCCAAAGATCCAATTCTGTTTCAATAGCGTGGGAACAAATTTCTAAAGCGGCTGACTTAAGTTTAATCCACGCTACTTGGTTGGGTGTTTTTCTTCCAACTTTTAATGATAACACGAATTTTTAAAGACGTTATATCGAAAGCTCGTAATCAATTCAGATCAAAGTGATCGATGTTTCTTTCTCCCCAGGAACGCCACGTTCTTGTCAATCAGGTCAGCTGTCATCCGTCATATGTCCCTGTTGACAAACAAAAAAAAGTATTGAAAGAAAAGTCGAAGTTGTCAATTCTACGATATTTGGTGGTATTTTTATAATTTTCCTTTAGTAGTTTGTTGTTTTGCATAAATATTAGGCATGATAAAAATCAATAGCGCTGCTGGCATTCATATATTCTAATGAGCACGTGATGTGCACTTTTATTGTCCAAGTTTAAGTGTGCGGTATTTAATTAGTTTAATTGTGGAAAATGAAGTTGACTACTTTTTAGACAATCAAGCATAAAATAAAGTCAATGTCAGTCTAACTAAATGTGAAAAAGTAAATAGGACATCAACATCATAATACTTATAGATAGTTATTAACCATTTTACAGATCGTTCTCATGCATTGTCATTATGTCATTAATATTTTATTAATTTTTCGTTTGTTTTCAGGTGAATCATTTTGCCAGTCGTCGCTCCTGGTGCTACGGTCATCTAATGTTGATTAGATTCTATTCAGATGACCTAGAAATTCCAAACGCAAGGCGGAAAGAGGAAGCACACTTGATGTTCTTTTGAAGACACCGGCTCTACATACAACAATTTGATTTATTTGTACTTTTTAATAAAGAACAAAACCTTTGTACAAGATGGGTCAAAAATTCCAGTATGATGAAAGTGGAAACACTTTCCTCTACTTTGTGATGGCCTTCTTAGGATTAATTCTTATTCCATGTTCGTATTATTTTTGGCCAAATCCAGACAAACCAAGTAAGACATTAAATCTTCAGACATAAACAATGAGTTAAAGTTCTGTAATTTTATTTAATGCGTTTATCACTTTCTATTGCAGGAGAAAAGCGATCTGGAGTACAGTGTAATTGTGATGCATGTATTTTTAAAGAAGAGATCTTGAAGAGAAAAGAGCCACGCAAAAGATTGAAACGGTTGGCGATAAGGATAGCGCTTACGTTCGGTTGGATACTGTTTGCGTTCGTGGCATACAAGATAACGCAGACCGACTACGAATATGCCAACTTCGACCCATACGAAATTCTTGGAGTGCCTCTTGTAAGTTTTTAGTGTCCGTTTTAATGTGGCATGTCGAGTGTTCATCCAATATACTTTACAACGTTGCCCCTTTCATTAATTTTTATTAAAAGAGTGCATCATCATCAGAAATAAAGAAGGCATACCGAAAACTGTCGTTGATATACCATCCTGACAAGGAAACTGGAGATGAAAAGCTATTTATGAAGCTAACGAAAGGTTAGTTTACAAGTTTAAGATTGTTTGCTTACAAGTAAAAGGCATTTTTAAATACCATAAATTAAAATCATTATGTATTATAATCAGTTTGGTTTTGAATTGTCTGACAGACTTGCGTAATTGAAGTGGAGAAACGGATCAATAATTAATGATGCCCAATTTTCCATAATTTGAGCTATAATGGTTATTTGTTGGCTGGCTTGAACAGGTTTTGCTGGACACTACGCAACTTTATTACTACTTTTTCCATAAGACTCCACAAATGCAACTGAAGAGAGCGTTGATGGTTTTAGCAGCGTCGATGGAGTTTGAGAAAGGACACAACTCCCAAGTTCAAGAACGCGTTAGTGATAATATTGAAGTTCCACATGTAAGTATGATTTGAAGGATTTTTTATGTTCTTAATGAGTTATGAAAATGATGATTATTATAAAAATGGTTATTTCTATAAATACAGTTAATCGCAAAACTACCAAACTTGAACGAGAAAAATAAAGAGCGGCCGTTGTGCTTTCATTACTCTATCAAAGCAAGAGCATTACTTCATGCACACTTGTCTCGAATGCCGTTACCTCCAAACACTCTAGAACTAGACCGACAATTGGTGATTCGGAAATGCCCTTACCTGATTCAAGAGATGGTGACTTGCGTATCTCAGCTTATCATGTTGGCTCATGCTGGACGAAGTAAGAAAAGATTGGATTTGGGAATAAAAAAGTAATATGAAAAAATTTAAAAACGTACTTTAGTTCTTGATGTCACGTTTCTTTTTACACAGTCGGACGTCTTCCCACTTTGGATACAATAGAGTCTGTAAGTAATCAGAATCTGTACCTAAAATTAAATCGAAAATACTCTTTGTTTCACTGCCAATATTCCATGCTTTGGAATCACATGCTTTTACACAGATTGTATTTAAGTTTATTTGTACATGCGCCGATCAATTTTTTTTAGAGCAAACCTGTTACCTTAACATAACATGTCATTTACAGGTGATGAAAATGTCCCCTATGATTGTGCAAGCGCTTTGGGAAACTCGTAGTCCAATGATGCAGTTACCTCATATTACGGAGGACATGCAAAAATACTTTATGTCTAAAAAACGACAAATCACAACGATACAACAGTTCTGTCAAATGAAGGATGAAGAAAGGCGGAACATTCTTAAAGGTCTTTCCAACGACCAGTACGAAGACGTTATGAGAGTGTGTGCGTCGATGCCCTTGATTGACTTTAAGGTTACATGTGAAGGTACAAAGACAAGCTGGCTAAGAATACTTGAAACCTGACCAATAAATACTATACTTGTGTATGTAAAGAAGGGAAAAAATAGAAATTGATCTTTTTGTCTTGACAGTTTTGGATGACGAAGAATCTGCGGTGGTTACAGCAGGAGCCATTGTCACTGTGACCGTGCTTCTAACTAGAAACAGTATGGGTAGTTTGTTGAAAGGAGAAAGTGCCGCAATCAAAACTTCGGCAGCGACAGCAGCGGCTATTCATGAAGACGCCGACGAAGACAAGGAAAATGTTGACGGTAAAGGGAACAATCAGAGCCAGAACAAAAAGCCAGTCTGGCAAAAGAAGAAAGGCGGAGCAAAGAAAGCCGGGGGCAAAGGGAAGCAGCAACAACAACAGCAGCAGCAAAAGAAAAACGCAGTTCTTTCAGTAAAACCAGCAAAGCAGGTTGAGGTGACTGAAAAACCAAAGGAACTCAAAGAACTTCCGGATGCTGTAGAGGACTCCGACGAAGAGGGTGCTAGTGAAGGGTCTATCACAGACTCGGAAAGTGGAAGTGAAAACAATGAAAAGGTTTGTCACTTTCTCCAAGAAAAAACAATGATCTATACTTTATCAACCTATGATGCACATCCATATTTTTTTTTAATATTTGTTTTTAGGATAGAGCCAATAGTGGCAATGAAGACGATGATGACGAGTGGGAAAAGTGTCAATCCCGTCTAGCCAAAAACAAAGAGAGAGCACTGGAAGGAAAAAGC